>JARKHS020005411.1:0-86450 GCA_030143305.2 Amblyomma americanum | reverse complement strand
AAGGATTTCTCGCTCAGAGCCGACGCCGACGACACCGGCTTCTCTGCGACACGAGCTCCTTAACGCTATCGCGTTAAAAAGAGAGGGTGAAGGTGCGATTGAAGCATCTCGTCGAGAGAGTGCGAGGCGAGGGGAAACGCGTTGCACAGTGTGCATCACTTGCGCATGGGCGCATTAGCGCGACAGTTTTCCAATTCCTTTTCGCCTCTGTTGAGCGCATCCCTCGGTGTGATGACGTCATGCATGAGAAAGATTTTGCTGCCTGACTAACGAACAGCTTGTTTGAGTAGATTACTTTATATGTCACAGCAACTGGAGTCCTGTGTACGTCCAATATTTCTGGCAGGTAGAACAAATCGGTCGGAAGAGCAGAGTGCGCGATGACCGCCAACTCGACGTACAAATCAGGCCATAATAAAATATGAACATCACAGCTATGAAGTAGCGTGTAAAACGAATTCAAAAATCTGGCAGCTAACTTGCTGCGCGGCAAGATCGTTCATAACCCTTGGTGAACGGACACGTGTCGATGCTATCGAAGCAAAACATCAGAGATACGAGGAATTAAGACACGCGTGCCTCGAAATTTCTCGCTGCAGTTCCTGTCACAGGCGGTAACCTTTCTCTCAGTTTTAATGCAGAAGAACTAAAAGCTGGGCGCGCTGGCAAAGATCTATACTAGACTAAAAGGAAGACGAGCAAGACGTTGGAACGAGAAGGTTTTATTTAATGTTATTCTTCTTACTTTTACTCCGAGAAACTATTTTAAGAATTTCATCGGTGGTTCAAGGGGTTTCGCTTTCTACTCATTTGTCAGTTTAATTAGCGATTGCACGCATTACTGCAGTGTAATACCAATGCAGTTTATCACATACAATTTCGGTGCAGGATCCACATATCAGCCAGAAACTCCGTTTCGAATACACAACCCTGAAAGAGTAAGGTTGAGTTAAATAATGGCAAAAACATTTTTGCAGGCTACTTGGTGCATTATTGAAATGGCTTTACAGCGCAGAGAGACAAGCACAGGGAGGAACAAAGTGCACAGCAGCGCGCTGTCCTGTCACTTCGTTCCTTCCTTTGTCTGTCTGCGTTGTAAACCCCTTAAAAATAACGACCCTCGTAACCACCTAGTGTTGATTAATCGGTTAATCCAATTTAGCAGTCATCATGTAGTAGTAAGTGGTTTCATTAAAATAATAATAATAAGAAAGGAAAAGATGTGTGCTTGCCCCGGCATCTGCAGTCATCATTCCAGGACAAGATTCACCTTCCCCATTCTAACACCATTCCCGTTTAACACCATCCTTCTCCTCCTCACAGGCCCTTCCTGCTCGGAGGGATGAACATTTTGAAACTCCAGCAATGATCAGCGCTCAGGCCAGAGGAAAAGAAGACGTCTTGATGAAACGTTGGCTAGCACCCCGAGGTTTCCCTCCCTTGTTCACTTTGTGATTATGAGTAAACAACGAGTCATTTTGAGTAAAGCATTCAGTGCAGATGTCATTTGCACTGTCGAAGTGCATGGCCAAACTATTTTAAATCTCAGGTTAGTATTGTTCATACGTCACCAATACCTGTTTGGCATAGCGCGGCAGCGCGCAGAAGCCAAGAGCAGCGTCGTCGCTTATATCACTCAACATAGCCCTCCAGGCTGCGCGCTAGCGTATCGGTTACGTTTCAAAGCTTTTTGCTTACTTGCTGTTCATTGAAATTTTAAAATGAAGTCACGAACTTTGATGAGAACGCCCTCAGCAGTAAGAATTCATCCTCAACAGAATGCCGCTAAAGAATCATTGGATTTGACCTTTAATACATTTGCCTCTCATCCAGTTGCTATGACGTTCAGTAAGCATAAAAATTTAAAAACTTTATGCGAAACCTCGATCATATGCTAGTCAAGGCGAAATACGCGACCTAAGTACGTGCACCAGCGAAGATGTGCTCTCACTGGGTGCCTGCGCATAGAACCAAGCGGAGAGGAAAGCGACGCGGCCAAAACACCGCGAGACGGTGTTGCTCGTCGCTTGCCGCCTTCGCTCAGGCTTGAGGCTGAGCAAACTCTTTCCGTCCGGTGAGGCGACGGCCTGAAAAACTACGCTTGTGTCTACCTCTTTTGTACTGGAAAAAGCAAAACGAGCGGCTGAATTTCATCTCTTTACACTATAACACAAATCAGCAGCGATCTTCTTCCAGATTCCTGAATTTCAGTCGACGGGGGACTACCAGCCCCGCTTGTGACGAGGCGTATAGGAAGTGAGTAGGAGTCGTGCGCGCGATTTCGACGATTTCTGAGAACATATTCACAAGTTTTAGCGCATCCAAGTGGCCGTAGAGCGTTGTTTTGGGTAGAGAAAGCTCAAATCTACGACTGGTTATATCGCAGGACGTTCCTGCAATAAAGGGGAAGTGCCGATGTGTTCCGGTCTGCAGAGCTTGTGGTGAAGCTAGGCAGTGGCAGCAGTCGTCCCACTCGACAGAGAAGAAAAAATTGGGCTGTTTTCAATAATGTAAATGGTCACCGAACGCATTTCTAAATAAAGCGAATTAGCATCAAGTATTGGTGACATCGGTGCAAGCAGATGCAATTAGCGGGAAGCGCCGCGGTCTTTTGCGAAGCGTTTCTTGTGCAGGTGATCGCATATTTTGCGCTTACTGGAGTGTTACCGTGGTGCCCGAATGGGTGATGCTGCAAGAAACAGTAAGTATTTCAGATAAAAGAACCCATCTTGCGTTTTATGCCATGGAAACGAGCAGTACTGTTTGTGCACAGCTATGTACACAAACAACCTCAACGTGGTACTGCAGTTATCGTAATCGCCGCATGCTTAGGAAAACTTCGCGCACGCGCAGTAAATGCTAAATGATGTACTTTTATCTCGAAGCACTCATTTAGCGAATACACGAGATGTTTGCCGAACAACTGCAAGCAGCAAAAAAAAAAAGCAGTATAGCTTTGGGAGCCAGAGCAGTCGCGCGCTTCGGGGCAAAACTAAGGCGGCGCCGGGTATTCGCCGAAGCAGACCGCGAAACAGTCGAGTCGAGTTGAGTTCTGAGAGCTGCTTGATTTTGCAAAAGGGCTCTACCAGCCGCAGATAACATATATTAGACTGACACACGCAGACATAGCTACTCCAACGTGCATGCAGCTGCGAAGCCGTCAAATTCGGCACCTTTGTGTGCTGCTTTCGTGCTGCATTCTCTACACTATAGTGCCAGCTTGCGATAATTGAAGTTTATTTAACTAAGAACGTAATCCCGGGCAAGAACTTGGTAACCAGCCACTGAACGCCACCGCTACTTCCTTCACGGCGCATACAGGCAAAGCCACGGCACAGCACCTGCCGCTTTTCACATACTTGAGCATTCGACTGCTAAAGAGAGCACACCAATAACATACGTAAAATATGTTGCTAAGAGTAAATTCCAAAGTGCGTTCTCCGCAAGCCTCTGCCCATTCGACTGACTATGCCATGTCTTTCCGCTTCGCTGGCCTTGGTGCCTGGTGACGCGGCCACTCGCTGTTGTCGCTTCCGTTCCGCTTTCCAGGCCTTTGTGCCCGATGACATATTATCGCGCCGCATGCCCATTCGCTCATTCTTGTTCTGGCGTTTGTTATCGGGAGAATCCACATTCTTGGGCCGCTTCTCCGAACCGTTTTCCGTGGAATCATCCTCGGGCGCTTTTTGAGCCATCCGTCCGACTAACTCGACTGCTGCAACGAGAAATCTGACGAAGGAGCGTTGCCGTGCCCGCCGCCTGGATGTCACGTGATTGCTGAGAGAGAGTGAGGGGGAGAGGCCACAGCTGGCGCCGTTCCAGGGCACGGACGGACAGACGCCGCGAGTATGGGCCATTAAAGGCTTTCGCCTTAATAGACTGCGGTAGCCCCGTTAAGTGCCCTTGTCGGGGTGTTAGATAAGGGGTGAGCGAACACGAAATGAATGTAAAGCAGAAGTCAGTAGACCACAACGCAACGCAATTTAAACGCAATGCGCCTACATTCAAGCCTTCCTCTCGGGAAGCACGGGCGAGGTTCACACTGGTTTCCACGCTTCCCCTCCCAACACCCTTAGCGGAGCGCCTGACGATGGCTCTGGCCCCGCATACAGTTTGGCGCAAACGTTAAACATAGCTTTAAAAAAGTTTCACATCAAAATCTTCAGGTGGAAATAAGAAGAAGAAAAAGGTAAATAAATCATGTAACGAAAAAATAACAGTATACAACAAACAATAATTGGTACATGCCGACACAAAATACTTGGTACAAAGATTGCAAATATAACAATATTCTGAACATGGTTGTTGCAAGCTTTGGAACAACAAAAATTGCAACATCATAATAAGAAAACAACAACAAGACACAAAATGAAAATGCACTCCAAAAAATAGCAATTATAAGAGAAACAAGGCAGATTATGTGAGTTCTAAGTTATTTTCCAGCATCAGAGCTCTAAGCGTGTTTTTCGAGACATTAGCCTTCAGAAATGTTTATTCTTGTATTTTATTTAGAAGGTTAGCTGTTTGTTATTCAATATGTTGTCGTCCATAATTCGTTCTTATTTTTGGCGGCCGTAAAGTTTCCTTACGGAGTGTGTATGCTGGAGCTGCATTGGATTTTTGTACACTGTAAAGCTTCGCTTTTTTTATGTACTGAATCAATTTTAAATACTAAATTTGATTGCCCTTTAGCATTTTGTACTTCAGAAAAAGGGGCATTGTCCGCAGTAGTTCCGGTGGGCCGGGATATTACCCAAATACTCTTAACACTTTTTTTTCCAGGGGAATTAATCTTTTGTAACTGTGACTTGTAGTGGCACCCCAGACTAAAGCACAATAAGAAAGCTTGGAATAAGAGTGATTAATAAAGTACAGTTCGTAACCATTGAGGGATGAGTGGACAAATCGTAGAGGCAGCCAATTGTTTTACTTAGGCCAGCTATGAGGCTGTTAACATGAGAATTCCACGATAAGCCTTCTTCAAACCACACGCCAAAAAATTTTGGGCCTTGATTTGAGCTATTTCTTTGCCATCAAACAAAATTTCTATGGGAGATTTCTTAGGCTTATTTAGCGGTGCGAACAATATGTATTTCGTCTTCTCAATGTTCAAGCATAGTTTATTTGTGTTATAACCAAGTAGAGAGGTGGAACAAATAGTTATTGACAACATGTTCTATACCCAGGAGTGAATGGCTAGAGAAAAATACGTTTGTGTCATCTGCATGGTCTTCATATATCCATAATTCTACATGGACGTCTCATATGGAACGCTTCAGTTGGGCAACTTCCTTCCCCTAACACACCGAGTACCAAACTTCTCCAGTTTGTTCTCACCAGCATTAAACACAGAACTCATAGGCGTCATAGAAAAGCAAAATACATTCGCACAGATCAATATTTCCCAGGACGTCGACGTCACCCCCCCAACCCCCTAATTTCGCTTACCTGCAGCTGACCCCACACCAGTACTCCGCCCTATACGCACACAACTTCTAGTAAAATCTCTCCCGCGGAACACCCACGCCACTTACTCCTCGGCCCGCCGCATAGGCCATGGAAAAGCTCTGCACAAATACTACGGCTCGGAAGCCAACTCCATGAGGGTGGACGCGGCCTGCTACGGCGAAGACGCTGCAATTGCAGTCGCTGACACACTCCAACAAATCACCACCTTCCAGCTTCCGACCACATCTACTCCGAAATCATCAGAAAAAGCTGCAGTCGTGCTTTCCCTTTCACAAAATGATACGGTTTGCGCCCTTACAGACTCAAAAACTGGCATTTTAAAGTCTGCACAAGGGCAGGTGCATCAGACTGCTTTCCTCTTCAGATCACCCCCAATAAAACCGCCACACAAAGTGGACGTGATATGCGCGCCTGCGAAATCAGGGAACCCTGGCAATGAAGCCGCCAATGAAAACGCCCGAGGTCTTACCAACAAGGCGGCGGCAGAATCAGAGCAGGGCTCTTCCCGGGAGCGCATGCGCTTCTTCACCTAGGTGACCTAGGCAGCTAAGCCCCCAACCGTACAAATTCCTTGATAGTTACCGCTGAATATTATGGCGCGAAATTCCGACTAGCATTCTTCCCTTCCCCTGTTTGCTATCCCGCAAATTTACCCGGGAGCATACACCCTCAGCTGTAAACAGTGCACCCACCACCATGCTACTCTTACCCACATTCTCCTTGAATGCACTGTGGACACCCCCCCCCCCCTCCCCCGCGGTGCCTGAAGCAGCTGACCACTTGGGAAAAATGCGAGATCGTACTGTGATCGATGGACCCAGCCAGGCAAAAGATCGCCACTTATGAGGCCTGCCATGTCAGGGAACTCCATGAACTCATGAAGGTATAGTTTAGTGGGGTCGTGCGGGGACCCAGCGACCTACATGTCCCAAATCCCTTGGGCTTAAAGTTATTTCTCTATCTCTCTCCAGACAGACTTCTTAACTTAAGAATAGGGATTGCTTTCGCGGTGAGGGCAGTAATAGATCTGGTGGTACTCCTAAGGACTAAAAATTAGAGATCACTGCTGCTACCCGCTTTGGAGGAATGCGAAAGCGTTGATGCCTCGCTGACACTCGTCGGCTTTCAAATTTTGCGGCATGGTTGCTTTTGCGTCCACTTAATTCTACTCTTTTTTCCAATTTTCGCAACTACTCACCTTAATTAACCAGTTTTACTCGGATTATAGCACGTTTTCTTCATAATCACTCTTTTTGGGATATCGAACATGGCGCCATGGTTGCTTTCCCATCCACTTACTAAATACCCGTCCAGCCTATCGAACCCATCAAGCTGGCCCATCAAGCTGGGCCAGGTGGTGCATGATCATGGAAAAACTAGCACAAATGGAAGCATTCACTAGAAGTGGACAGGGCGACGCTGGAATCACAACTATTGTATTTCCACCGCCGTCCTGTCTACTCCTTCTTCTTGTGACTGTGTCCATTTCTGCTGGTATTTCTGCGGAATAAGCACCTGTACATGGGGCATCTCTTTCATCCCTTCAGTGACAACAGCATC
Organism: Amblyomma americanum; assembly: GCA_030143305.2. NCBI lineage: Eukaryota > Metazoa > Arthropoda > Arachnida > Ixodida > Ixodidae > Amblyomma > Amblyomma americanum. The sequence continues at coordinate 79,421 of JARKHS020005411.1, read as the reverse complement.
ATGAAGCATCAAACGCGACAATGGAAGGCAAACACGCCTTGCAGCTAAAGAAACTGATGGTAGAGGCTCCTCAAGCCACGGAAGCAACAAAAGAGGCTACGCGCGGTCGCTGGTTCTGAGAACTGAAGCCACCGAAGACGGCAAACAAACCTTGTCGATAATCGACTGCGGCAAATGCCATATATTATCAGTCTTTGATTGCGCTGAGCTTTTCTAAGAACGCACTTTATTTTTACTCCTCCTGTTGACGGCAGTATTGGCTATCGTTGTTCTTTTGCCGGAATAGGGCGAACTTATCCCAAAGGACAAAACAGTTTTCTATTGCTTTAAGCAAAAGACATGCAGCCAAGCAGAATCTAGCTGAAGTGCCGCAGAGGAACAGAAACCGGAAAGCCAGAGTAAGCAGAAGAAGAAGACATCCATGATCTGGCCCACCTTGGCCCCTCAATACTTCTTCAGCCGGTTTGTTCACGGTCAAGAACGACACCTTTATCAACGGTGACGAATACAAGATCGCCACCAGGGCCTGGATTCCTAAAGGGATTTCCAGGTCAGTCGCAATGCCATTTTGTAGCTGTAGACGCAAGGAAGTTGAAATAAGCAGCTGCCGCATCGTGTAAAATGCTACCACGAAGCTACCTTGTTCTCTTTCTCAGAAACGCAAGAGTTGATCGGGTATGCTTATGGCAATATAGACCGTCACGTAGGTACAGGCGAGTATGTGTAACCGGCCTATAATTCGTTCCTGCGTGTTTCGGCATACAAACTGGACGATCACATCGGTGGGCTCCGTGTTCCTCGAGGATGCCGTGTTACTTTCGATGGTGGTGCACACGGGCCCATCCGTCTGGATTGTGGGGTCGAACAGTGGGTGGTTTTTGTTCAGTTGAAATAAGCCGGAACGTTGAGACGCCAACCGGACAGCTTTATTCCCGCTCGGCGACTACCGGCAAGAGCACGAGACGCTGTGAGACGCGTGCCAGCCGCCGCGAGCCTCCCGCGAGCGCGCAGCAGCGCAGCCAAGCCAATAAACGCAGACGGCCTAGCCACTGCATGTGGCTGCTGCCTACAACAGTTTTCAGAAATTTTGATTTCTTTTTCAGTCGTGTAATAGAGCCTTCAAAGCACTCGTTAAGCGGCAGAACTGTAATGTGACGAGAACCCTTGTCCAAGCCTTTCGATGCCTTCCGGTCTTCAAGCAGGCCATAGGTACTCGAAATTGTGGCTAAAAAGACGGACGTGTGGCGTGAATACTTTTGAGTTTACATTTATCGCGGGCGCGGAGGGGTGAGAGGCCAAAAGGAGGAGACCTGGCGTCGTGCTCGCAGTATGCGACCTCTGAACTTCAGGTGCAGATGATAGCTGTACCTAAAGCGATCTTAGGTGTCATGCGTGAACCATAATACTATGTGTCATGCATTATCTAGCGGTTCAAGTGACCCTGCAAGTAGTGCCACTGATGACGTAGAGGCGGTTGAGGCGCAATTAAAGTTAGGACATCGCACAAATAGGTTTAAACGATTGGAGAGTGTGATTCGCGGATAGCAAGTGAGTGGCCGTTACTTTGCTTTCCTTTAGAAAGTGCTGGGGCGTACACATGATTGTTTGAAACGATTAGGTCCCGTGAAGCTCGGAGTGCGATAGCTGATATAGATAAAAATATCCATTTTCCTTATTGCCATCAGCGCGCAGTGTTAGCCGTGGCCTGTTCAAAGCAGCCGAAAGAAAACGAAACAAAAGGTTAGTGGGTTAGTGCCAAATCCTGTACATCTGACTGTTAACATCTGGGACTCTAGGGTTTAGAAATTGTGCGAGTTTTGGGGTGAAGCACATCGAAGAGGTCCAGAGCGAAGCGTGCATTGCTGGCTTCGGTCAGATATACACTGGTGAAGAAAACAATTTGATATTTCAATTTTTCGAATTTTCTTTCCTTTTGTGTACTAAAATTTGCGCGCGAGGTTGGTGAGTCAGAAATCTTGGACTACTTTCACAATAGCAACCATTGTTAATTTGGCATATTGGACAATTTTCCCACACCAAATTTATCAAGATCTTTCCTGCTTTTTCTGACTCTACCTCCTCTTATATGCTTTGATTACAAAATGAGGCAACAATTCCAGGAATCCGCTTTCACAATAACCTCATGCGTCTGTACTTCACACGCACGCATTTTCAGGCCATCACTACATGATTACGCCAAAAAAGTGTGTCCAGGAATCTATCAGAGAACGTCTATTCAATGTTTCCGCAGTTTTGCTGGAGGTTCTCAACTTTCGGTGCTGCTGTTTTTCTCTCGGATCATTCAAGATGCTTACTCAATTATATTCAATTGAAATAATTTCATCGGATTGGCGTGGCCATTGCATCAAATACACCATCTTCTTCTTTATCTAATTTTCACAAGCGTAGAACACAGATTAGGGTAGTAATATTGTTGAAAGATATGTCCCAATCCGAGACTCTTGCACGCCTGTAGAAGCCCAAAATTATCATTATTGCCTAGGACGACCTCGCAGCTCGTGATCCCTTAAATTTAGTCAGGACGACAAGCTGCACGAGCGGAGACTCATCCCCGTGCCATTACTTTTCCGCCTCTGTGGTTTGAAGTGGAAAGATCATAAAGAATATCGCATGAATTACGTTTGGGGAGACTTATACACTGATCTTCGATTTTCTGATGACTTGCCTTCCTGTGTCACTCAGGGGATGAACTGCAAAGCATCATCAATTAGTCAGACAGGTAGAGCAGAAGAGTGGGTCTGAAAATTAACATCCCGATAACCGAAGTCATGTTCAGCCGTGTAGCAGAGGAACAGCAGTTCAGGATTGGTCGCGATGTGGTGGAAGGGGTAAAGAGATACGGCTACTCAGGGTAGGCAGTGACCGCTGATCCGTATCATGAGAGGGAAATAACGAGAAAAATTAGAATGGGTGGAGTGCATATGGCAGGTTCTCTCAGATCATGAATGGCAGTTTACCAATATTCCTGAAGAGAAAAGTATGCAACAGCTGCATCTTACTGGTGCTTACCTATGGGGAAGAAACGTGCAGCCTAACAAAAAGGGCTCAGCTGAAGTTAAGGACAACGCACCGAGCCGTGGAAAGAAAAATGATTAATGTAACGTTAAGGGACCGGAAGCGAGCGGAGTGTGTGAGGGAAGAGCCGCGGGTTAATGACATCCTAGTCAAAATCAAGAGGAAGAATTGGGCTTAGGCAGGGCATGTAAAACGAAGGCAACATAACCACTGTTCTTTGAGGGTAACGAAGTGGATTACAAGAGAAGGCAAACATAGCAGGGGTGGCAGTAAGTTAAGTGGGTGGATGAGATAAAGAGCTTCGTGGGCATACGGTGAGCGCAGCTGGCAAATGACAGGGTTGATTAGAGAGACATGGGAAAGGCCTTTTCCCTGCAGCGGGCGTAGTCAGGCTGATGATCACGATGACGATGATGATAAGACGATCTCCATCAAACCTGCACAATAAGAACTTTGACTCGTTTAAGAAATCACTTTTTACCTGTCGTCGTCTTTCCATAGCAGGTGTTCCTTTATCAACATCATTCAAGGAAACATTCTTTTCACAGATGCGCAGGGTTTGAGCTTGGCTTGTGTGGTTTTTGCTAAGAGCAATACATATGACGTCTCACAGCACCAAATCTTCGGAAATGTCGATAACAATAAGTCTAGAGTTTTTTAGGCTCGCACGAACGATGTCTTTCTCCACAACCTGGTAGGCCTTTCTGGTGTGTGTTATGCGATGATGGAAAATTCATACCTCCTCTAAACTTATAACGCTTCAAAACTTGTGAAGGCATGGACTGCGCTACATTTAAATCCAGTGAAAGCTGATGTTGTTTTATCCTATATTTGTGTCCCTAGATAAATGCTATTTAGTAAACCTTAATGATTTTCTCTTAACCACACACTCATCCACTGAATACAAAAATATAGAAGTGAATTTCTCGGTTGAAATATTCAGCGGTTACATGTATCCTGAAAATGTCATGTCTTTTTCTATTTTTCTACCTAAAGATGGGAGACAACGTTATTTCGAACTGCTGGCGAAGATTTGCGATTTAAATGAAAAGCGACGCCATGGTGCAGTGCCGCATAAAACTAGTTCAATCAGGATCGGCGCGTGAAGGAACCCTTCGTTTGCTCCACTGCTTGAGTGTTTGCGTTGGTGTAGGATACGCTGGTGTAAAAACATAGCTTAGTGGCACTTTTACATAGATGAATTACGGCTAACTTTATAGTGGAGTTTCAAAGTGTAATGCCGGGAATGTATTGGAAATTCTTGCTTACCTCATAGATCAGACGTTGGTCTATAAATAACATTCCTCTATTACCGTGACAATACACGATCAAAGACGTAGGATCTCACTAAGTGCTTATAATGAACAGAATAAAGTTACCTGTGCCGTTGCAAAACTAAGAAGTCCTCTCGAGCCTCTTCTGCTTCAGCAATACGAGTCACGTAATCACACCTGCGGCACACAATAAAGACCAGCACCCTTCGCTCCAGTGCAAAGCTAGCGCCCACTATAACCTAATATTTCAAACTGCACCCACATTCATCAACACTATATTTCACAAGCGTCTACACCACCAGCCAGCTATAAGGAAACCTTAACGTCTACTTACAGACTTTTTGCCACTTTATTCGAGTAGCGGCCTCCGATAATTTCGCCCAGTTGGACACGTGCTATGTCTACACTTACACACTGGAGCTTAGCTGTATGAACAGGTTTGGATTTCGCAACTTTGGCGCCATGATAGTTAACTTCGCGGTGCTATACATGCCAAATGGCGTAAGCTGATTGGACACCGTGCGTAGAAAGTCGCCGCTAAGGCTTTCGTGAAGTGCCTTTCTGTATTCTTTTATGTTTTGCATCAAACCGCGAACTATATTTCATCATTGCCACATTGCCACTTGTGGTCCTCACCACTAATAACCTAGGGGCGAATACTCCATCCTGAAGAGAAAAATGATCTGATTAGTGAGAAGCGATTGCGCTAGTTTCTCTGACTAAAGGTTCATTATCACACTATCTGTATATTTAGCATCTTTGAGAGATTAAGCACGGAGCATCATATTTCTACTGGGTGCATAGAGCCCCACAAAGCGATTACTTGAGTAGCACCAGCGAGCAGATTGCGATGCACTGTAGCTATCGAAGCCGACAAATTTTGTGGCTAGCGATTGGCGGGCGATAATGTGCTCCCATAATAAGGAGGACACATAGGCTTCAAAAAACAAAACAAACGCGTGCACTCTGCAGTTACTGGTTATAATTCTTAGCTCTGAACATTTTCCTGAATAGGTGGCACTCCTCGTGGCCAATTACGGACGACATTTTTCCCCATGAGCAGGCTTTGAAGGAGAGGGCCAATCTATGGGCCTTCGTTTCTTTCAATTTGATGCCTTAAGAACCCAAGCTTACCAAACTGGTGCCTTTTCGCACAGGCTGTCATAACAAGTCATTATGGCAGCCTCACCTTAGGTGCGAAGGTCTTATCACGATCCTCTTATGAAAATGTTTATACAGTGCAGAGCTTCTACTACATTTTGTGACTTTTTTACGCGTTTTTTCAGACCCCGACGTTCTACCATTACCAAATTTTAGGCGCAATAGTGTTTGTCTCCTTCAGGTCAAGAACTGCCGTCGAACGTTCAGTCGAAATAATTCACTTAAATACCATTGCCCCACAAGCATCCTTGGCATAACGTTACTACGTGTATGAGATGATAAAGTTCATTTGTCGCTTAGGAAATGTGCTGCACATAGAATGGTGCAGAACACGAGAGAGCAAATATTCTGATGATGGCCTTTGACCGTTTGCAGCTTTGTCCCGCTTAGAGTATAGGAGTATAAGCTGCTATATGAAGAATCTGGTGACGATCAAGTGAAAAAAAGCCGCCACCGTCAGGAAGAGTTTGAAATAACGAGCGTTAGCTGTTTGGTTTGCTAGATGAAGAAAGCGAAGAAGAATGCGTAGCTCGTCGAGGAGAAACGGAATGTAATAAGTAACCATTTGACACGGGGCTGATTCCCATCATGCTCGCCTACGCCTGCACGCACGCCGCCTAGCGGAACAATCGCTGTCTAGCGCCATCTATGAGAAAAGTTACGATGCACGTCTACCCATTGTCGAGTTGCTCCCCATCAAGATACGTCCCAAACGGAATTTGCTTTGTTTGAGGGGTCAAGGTGGGCCGGGAATTCCGCTTGCGGTGCGTTACGGTAACGCTTCAATTAGTAATTGCATGTATACAATGTTTACGTATTATTTAATTGTGGTTTTATTTCTATACTACAACCCATACGGTTTTATTCGCCTTCCGAATTCGGTACACTACTTATCCATGATGGGTGCTACTTGTCGGAGTATATAAAGCGGAACGAATGTGTGGATGTATAGAGGTCCAAGAACGGGACAGTTTTCCTACTCATTTTTGGATATGTTTTGGTGAGGGGGAAAGAAATGAGAGGGGAGAACCAAGTTTATTTGTCGCCATATTGGTTTTGAGAAACCGAAACTATGCCGTCATTTCGTCCCCTGACGTCATACTTACCTAGTTCCACCTCTATACACCATATTCGACCGTGATCTAATCAATAGCACGTGGCATTTGTTTTTGCAATGCTATTGTAAATAGAGCTGCATGTCTCAATGCGAGATGCGCGATTTTCTACTTGTAGCCACAGATGGCGCTTTGATCTCAGGTTGGTAGGAGACCTCTCAAAATCCCTAAACGTGATGAGTATTTGCTGCCACAGATGGAGCTTGATCAAGGGTGTAGCATACCCCCCGAAACATCGAAACGTGATGAGTAAGAGCTAACGCTCTTAAAATGTTCATTGCACGCACGCACTTTACTCGTGCATTGGCTGGAAGGCAATTGCGTTCATATGCCACGGTTAATTGGAGCACTGCCACGTTCCCTACTATGATATCCTGGCCGCCATCTTTGTTGCGGAGGGCTTCTATGTCTTCAACAATGGTTTGGGTAAGTTGATGAAAGAAGAAGGAAATTTATTCTTAGCGAGTTGCTCTGGTCTATCGTGACAGCTTCGTTCGTTACAGTGTTGCTTGAAAGCGCTGTGGACCAAACGAAAAATCACGGTGTCTTTTTTTCATAATTCACGGTCTTCCTTCAAAATACGAAGAAAAAACGACCCAACAAATACCCAACTGCAGTCTTTAACAACGCATTTAGATATTTAAAATTGTGGTGGTGTTCTGAAAGGTGTAGGTACCGTTGTAAAACTGGCTGAGTGCGATATAAACATCTCTCTAAATTCACCTAAACAAGGATGCAGATGCTAAAGAGTTGCTTTCGTCCATTCACATACTCTTGGACCCGTTGGAAAATAATCATTGCAGAGGAAATTTTAGCGAACTGCAGGCGGTACTTAGGAGGTTGCGTTTATTTGTGTTTCCTTTCGAAGTCTGGGATGTTTCACTCTCAAACTTTCTTTGTTAACATATTGTCACGCTGGCCTTAAACGGGGTTGTGCCCAGACAACGAGCCCGGATTCCATATCTGCATGATGCAAAACTTCTGCTGCGAACGCCTTTGGACAAACCCGGTGCTGTGCCGCAAGGCGACCGCGCCCTAACGCTCCCTTGACAAGCTAGGATGCTGCGCGACAGGCAGCGGCACCCTATGGAGAAGCATCGGCGAGCGACATGTCCAAACGTGTAGCAAATTGTTAGACAGCCAGTAGCCGGCTCCCCTATCCCCCTGGAAGTCACTGCTCGCGGCATACTTGAAGTGGTGGCCAGCGTGGTCGCTGGTTGGACCTCTCGGACGGTCGTCAAGTGCTGGCTTTTTATAGACCGTTTGAGTGACTTCCGTTTCTCGGGGCTTTACTAGCCCCAACGCTGCCGCCTGCAGAGCACCTCCGATCCACCGAGCCCGATCTATAGATACCGACCTACCGTCAGCCGAGTGCCGCTCACGAGGGGAGTGAGATGTGTGGCTCGTTGGGGTCTCGCCGGACGCCGCTGTGCGAGAACCGTCGCGTTTGCTGTTAGCTCTAGGCCCCCGTGCCGATCTTGTAGTGTATAATGAATTGTACATAGTGTATACAATCCCTTTTGTTATTCGCACCGAGGCCTGACTTGTAGTCTTCGCTACGGACTAGAAATCCGGCAACGCTCTGTCACAGAACGGGTTGCAAGCGAAACGGGACCACTTCAAAGTCACAACATTGGTGGCAGCGGTGGGAGTGACTGGCATCAGCTACCTCGGCGCGGTGAGTGCCTGAAGTTTACCTCAGACAGCAGACTTTCTATGACACAGGTTATAGTAGCTTAGGGAAGTATTTGGTGTTGCATTGTGTTAACCTTGTGTGTTTCAAGCCTAGTGAGATTGTTTTGAAAACCAGGGAATGCTGAGAGGGTAAACAGGGCAGTGTATGAAATACTTGCGGATGTCTTACTAGTAACGTTTAGTAGCGTACGGGAAGTATATTCTGAAAAGGCAAACAGCAAGATGCTACGATGAACGAAGGAGAGTTACAAGGTCAAAGATATTCTCCAACTACATGAGGAGTTGGGCATTGATTTGGGCCCAGCAAAGAGAAAGAATGCAATCCTTGAGGTCATGATGACTCAGGACGTAACGGCTGAGGAAGCCGAAGAGGCCTGTGTTGAGATAAATGAGCATCGTACGGAGGAAAACAAAGAGAAAAAACGTCTTGCTCGCTAAGAGGCAGAAAGACAGCACCATGCTCGCACAATGAAACTGTTGCAGTTGAGCTTGAAGCGCAGCGGATATGTTTCGAGAGGGATGAAACAGTATCTGTTCTACTTCAGACTAACCGTCAGAACTCAAGCGACAGGCTGCGGCTCTTCGTGATCGCCGAGGATATGGCGAAGTATCGGGCGGATTTTTAGAGCATCTGCGAGAAAAAGCGCATTGAACGGAATGATTGAGCACAGGTGCTGGTCGCCTTTCTTTCCAGCTGGAGTGCACACATGCAGAAATTGTAACTAGTAACGTTGCGGAACTCTCAAGTTCTAAGCATTGTTTTCCGGAGCAAAGTCCCATTTCAGCACAGTGAGGTTTCAAAGAACTGGCTGCGGCGCAAAAACTGCTTCGACGAAATTCCACTGTCAAATTAAACTCTGTTGGCGGCGTTGATGTGGAATTTTTTTCATTCACACTTTGAGTAGTTCAGTGCAGTCGTATGTTCTTTCTATTTTCTATTTTGGCTGGAATTGCTGTATAGTAAAGAAGTAAAAAGCCAACCTATGCAGTCTTACCATGGAAATAAAGCAGCAGCTTAACCCCATTGGTATGAAGCATCGCTCGCTCTGCTTTGCATTGTACGATGTGCTAAAAAAAGAAAAAGTTGTACTGGTCTCTATATAGCAGGAACATCGCTTGGTTTATTTCTAAACCCTGGTGAGATGTGCGACCACGTGATCGCGCGCCTGATATTATGAACCAAATTTCTTCCAGGCCTGGTAGGGAATTGACACTGTGTTTGGATAATCCGTAGACGTGGACTAAAAAAATTCCGTTGGTTTAGCTCTGGTTAAGCCTGGAGAGACGCGATAGTTACCTCTGGCAGAGTGGAACTCGCTCAGTCGAATTACAAAATCAGTCTTTCGCCGCTCCGTTTAGGTGGGCGTTCCTTCATCTTCATCCCAATTGACACGGCGCATGCGCACAGCTGTTGCAGCTCGGTTTCGCCGCCGCGCCGCGCTGCCGGAAGCAGAAGCTTCTCCGCACCACGTGACCAACCACGTGGCTCGTCACTTGACCAGGGGTGGCCACACTGAAAGCTGGAAGACTTGGCGTAATGTAGTTGTCGCTACAAAAAATCACGAATGGTTTAGCTAGGGGTTAACCACGAATTATCATGCTCTTGCAACTTTAGCCCTGATTTTGGATAGTTTATCTGGACTTTTTATTCTTTTGCTTGACCCGAACTGCCTTACTTTGGTAGATATATATATATGTCATTGTGTGCAATATTTCATCATTGCAGACTTGTACTGCGGTAGAATTGGTCATTCTCTTCATTCACAGATCCATTGGAGTCCTGGTTCTACTCCTGGCGCAGAGGTGCAACTGTTAAAAGGGCTGTGAAGGGGGCTCTAATAGAGGTCCGGCATGCCTGGGTTATTGAAGCACGCCGCTTCACGAATAGTGTCTAGCAAGTTTTTTTAAATGCGCTTTGTAGTATCTGAGTTAGCTGTAGTTAAAATTTCAATTTCAGCGTCTTCGTGCCTTTCCCTTTTCTTTTGTCACATTTGCACGCTAGAAAGTAGGCGCTCCTTCGACGACCCCCCTCTGGGAGCGCAGCTTCCCGACCCGCTGGAGCTAAGCGGCTTATTGGCCACGACCGCAGTAGCTGCCTGGCGTCTCAAAGAACCTGACCAACGGGCACCTCTCACCTTGTCTGCGAAGATGCGGAGGACGGAGGAGGGTGCGAGCATGAAAACGTCGCCGGGAAGGGCTCGGAAACTTTGCCGTGTGATTGTGGGTCATCTGCTGCGTGTAGAAGAGTATTATTTGGCTCTGGTTTGCAGGGCAACACAGTGCAGTGATTAAGTTAGTTAACGTGCTCTCCTAGGAAGGCGTTTCAGTGCCCCTTCAAGCTAGGCGCCACTGCCTCAGATGGCAGCTGCTGCCATCGGTGCGGTGCGGCTTGCGAGACCCACATTGTTCCTGAGGAATCGCTCGTGACTAATCATTAAATGAACTGCCACTGTGGGCAGTTTGCTCACAGTCTGGTGGGCAGCTTGTAATGACGTCCGAACGTCACATTACCAAGGTGGCCCACGTATTAGAAGCAGGCTTCGGACAGACAGTCAACCGCTTTACGGCGGAGTGGAAGCGCTAGGACGCTAAAATGGCAACCATAGGAATTGTTTACTCCAGACTCGGAGAGTTAGTGATTACCATTATTCAGCCCAATTGCTGCATTTTAGCAACAAGTTTCATTTTGAAGTGGCCTGAATAGTGTTTTATTTTGAGTGACAACATGAGAGTTTCACTGCAACGGATAGCCGGCATCGCACTGCGGGATGGCCATGGTGAAAACATTAATAGACATAGGGAAGCTTTGGACACGCCGATCCTCGGGCCTCCACACGGCCCCACTGCCCTCAAATGTTCATGTCCCGGAGGCTTACGAGGCTGCCAGCCCGGCCTGAGGCGATGGCTTGCTTTGCCGAGTCCTCGGAACGCCGCAGGGCCTACCAAGTATCCCATATGGTAAGGTGCTCCAGGCCTCGCGGAGGAGGATCCTCCGGGTAGAAGAAAAAGATATGATCGAGAGTGACTTTGTGGTGGTGGCAGAGAGTACAGGAGAGATTTATCTGGACTTGGTGATAGCACGAGCGTATGCGGAGGGTAAGGTGCGTGTTTGGAGCCGCCTCCAAAGTGTCTGGTGATAGTGTCGAGGCAGGGATAGGATAGGCAGGGATAGCCTGAGGAGTTCTTTAAAATTTTTACAAAATATATAAAAACTTGCAAAAATACCAGCGGCCTGGAAAAAAGCAGTTTTTGTGTCTTCCTTAAGCCTGGAAAGCCACCAACCACCGCTGCTAGCTACAGACCCATCCCACTCACAAGTTTCCTCGCCAAAGCTTTCGAAGGTGCATTGAATATACGGTTAATATTTATCCTCGAATCCCGTGAACTTCCTGACGTCCACTAATGTGGGTTTAAAAAAAGATTCTCAACAACTCATCATCTCGTCCGCCTAAAAAACACTGCAAGACAAGCGATCAGGCATAATCAACTCTGTCTAGCGGTTTCTTTTTTTTCCATGGAAAGGCTCACGACACAATCTGGAGGTTGGCATTGTTCACGACCCAGCAGACATAGGTATCCGTGAAAGGATGCTGAACTGCCTGACAGAATTCCTGTCTGAACGTTCAGTTTATATAAGCCTAGGTTCCACACTTTTCAAAACATTTGTTCAGAAGAATGGCGTACTGCTCGGGTATATTCTAAGTATCATATTCTTACTAATAAAAATGAATTCCATAGCGAAAATAACTCCAAAGTTAACGATTTATTTAGTATATGTTGATGCCCCTAAAATAGCATGCACATCTTCCCGCCTAACAACCTTCAAACGACTGATATAAATTGCTTCAACCAGGCCACCAACTTTGGCAGATAGAAACGGGTTTAGGTTCTACCAAAGAAAAAAACAGTCGCGCTTATTTCCCGCTCAAAAAAGTGCTACACAACGACCGCACTATACACTTAAATGAAGCCAAGTTACGAATAAAGCAATGACATCAATTTTAAGCATAACATTCGATAAAAAACTAAAAACCTGCCCCCACCTAAACACACTGAAAAAGAAAGCCTCCAAATCTTTCCAGTGCTTTCAAGGAAGCTTTGGTGGTCTGATAGAATGCGTCTTGAGCATATCTATAGCTCTTTAGTACGTTCCTTCTTAGATTATAGGTTCATTGTGTACTGTTGAGCAAGACCGCCATACCTAAACAGACCGGATCCAGTACACAAATCCGGCACATTTACCCTCACTTGAAATCAGAAGAACGGGTTTAAGTTGTGCACAGGTTTTAAAGTAAGCTCTCTACCAAAACACATTTGCTTTCCAATCGCAACGAAATTTACTTCTAGAATAATGTTCACCAACAAACCTCAAGCCACCCTGCCATTGATATTGTGATTCGAAGAAATATGTTAGAAACTCACTATACAGGACACATTACCTGACACTGCCCAAAAGTGAGGTTCACTACCTCTATGGTACAAGTTCACTCAAACCTGCGATTTCAATCTTACTCGGTTCCTCGAAAAACAGACTTCACAACAACATATCATACAAGAATTTCTTGCACATGAGGAAAAATACGGCAAGTACACAGATATTTATACTGATTGTTCAAAAACGAATGTTTACGTAGGAAGCATAGTGCGAGGGGATTAGGAGGACACTGCACGGCTTCTTCCACTGTGCGCGTCCATCTTCACTGCAGAAAGTTGCACAGTCGGTGTCGCCATAGAAAAATAATAAACAACAACCTCGCAAATAGTATCAGTTACATAGACTCCTTACGTGTACTTCAAGCATTTCACTTAAGAAATGCAATGACCCCCAGCTTGGTGATATCATACACAACATAGTAACATCCAAAGCCCGAGTGCAAAACATTATACTCTGCTGGGTCCCGAGTCATGTGGGAGTAAAAGGCAACGAGAAAAAAGTCTTGTGCGCTCCTGAAACTCGTGGCGAGGAAATAAAGTAAATATGCCCTTCAAGGATTGCATGAAATTAGAACATAAATTAAAAAAGATTTTGCAATTGTCTTGGAACATAGACATAAATAACAATATATATTGGGTAAAGCCGTCTTCAGGTCGATGGAAGTGATGTGTGCATCAGCAATTTTTTATGGAAGTGATTCTCTGCCTTCTCCAAATAGGACATACACACCTTACGCATAACTTCCTGCTAACAAAAGAAGACAAACCTCATTGCGAAAAATGTGGACATGAGGTTACAGTTGACCACATTACATATTTATTGTGTTGAACTGGAAAAGCTAAGGAAAAAGTATTGAATTTTATAATGCATATATTACTTTTCATCCAACACTGCTTTTAGGAGAAAAGGCAATTGTTCACATGACTAGCGTTTATAACTTTTTAAGAGAAACAGGATTTCTCGAGAAGATCAAAATTCTGACAAAATGCTTTTTTAATTTTGGTAGACTTCAGCCGCTTTCTCATTCCTAAGAATAAGGCTGATGTCCTTATTGGGTTCGTAAGGAGCCTCGATATCCTTGCCCAGCCAAGGATGACTGCTTAGTTTACCCAACCCTCCTTAAAGCCTCGTCTAATAGAAACCTCCAAAATGTGGTTTCTATGCAATCACTAGATAGCACTAACGTCTTAGATCGTCTACATCACCTGTGACATTCGACAGTTCTATAAAGTTCAACAAAAACTTATTCCTTTATCTTGTGCTCTGTGCATGATGTCCTTAGCTGCCTATGTGCCAGAAAACACAACTAAACGCATTATTACCTCTAGGTAAGATTCGGTGTAGGGGAGGCGGGTCCTCCTACTGTAAGCCTGCCGACCGCGCCTTATCCTTACAAATAACCTAATACACGGAGAGCAGACAGCGTCCGAGAGGCGCTTGGAAGCATTCGGCGGCGTCTGATGACTGCGTTTCTCATCCGACGACGACGATGGTTGGACAACGTGGGAGCTACGGCTGCGTGCGCGGGGCAGTAGGCGAGATCGGAGAGTGAAACTGTCCCATATGAAGGTTCTCAATGAAAAACTGTCATCCATAGCTGTTTTTATTGCGACTGAAGAAAGAATGAAAAAGAAAGTGCACGAGCCTCTCGGCTGGCTTCAGCCGAGCCACGACCACTGCTACGTGCAGAGAGAAAAGACCACGCCCCGCTTCTTATAGATTACAACTGACATTGCAACTGCATATTGTCATTCCTCCTTCTCGGTGGTGCATGGTGATGATGATCGTGGTCTAGCCCTTTGAGTCTGGAGGGCACCCTTGGTGAGGCACCCGACCAGAGTAGACAAAGCGCGCGCACAGCACACAAAACTAATCAATCCTTAAACGAGTGAGCGCCCACACACGCACACACAGTTTCATGTTTTTAAGTATGTTGGCCGCGAGAATATTACGTCTTTGTCTGCTACACAAATGTATTGCGGAGTTTACTCTTCGAAGAAGGAATCATTTTAAGTTAGGCTGATGTTTCGATCGGAAGGTTGACCATTTTCAAGCGTGATTTGACTTCCTGACAGGGGGTAGTTGTTGGCTTCGTGTATTTGGCGGCACGTGTAAGTCTCCGTGTTAGATACAGCACACTAGTTTTCGGGAGAAAATTTTGACGGCAGTCTTCCAACCCAGGTGTCCGTTTCTTGGTTGAGTCTGACGTTCTGCTCTCGCTGTGGTCAGAAATTGTGTGGTTGCGGGAGTACCCGAATCTTCATTGGGTCTGGTTATGACCTTAGAACAGTTTAAAGCTTTTCATGCGCTCTGCTCTATGGTGGGCCGGACGTTTTTTGATGCTCGGAGGTGACCTTTCTACGGTGCCCATCAGTGCCACCGGGCAATAAGAAGAAGGATGAAAATGTTCCATGCGCGCACCTGAACGCTTCCAAAACTTGATAATGACACTTAAGTTTTGTATTCCAATGACATGTGCGGTCAAAGAGCGCCATGACACAATGTATTTTTGCTTGCACAAGCGGAGGGACGGTGAGGTGGATGTGCAAGAGTCCGCGGCGTGGCAGCAAAGTTCAAAGAAATGCGCTACTCTCAATACCATGGCGTTTTACGCCATATGGGTGGGTGGCGCCATCTGTTCTAAGCGCCAAGAATCACATACTTTATTTTTCATTAATTACAGAAAACTGATGATAAAATTGTGTGTTATTGATATGAAAACGTACTTTTGAGCGATTCTACGCGATTTGGTATAAAAAATGCCACAAAGTACAAGGACACAAGGCGCACGATTTTACTGTCTTCTACGGTCTGGTGCTATGGCATGCAAAGGAGTTGGCTTCTCCACATTTCATGGATACTTTTAAACCATGTGATTGCGTTTGGTCAAATGAGGCGTGAGTAACGGGGCAACACATAACAAGCGCCAAAATATAGGTACTTGTAGAGAAACTCTAGGCTACGGCATTCTCGAGCGCCTTTCATGTTTGTAAGCATGGTGTTGGTCGATGGCCAGCACTGTGTTTACAACATGGAGGAAGAAAAGAAAAAGTTTTCTTTTCCTGCATGACTTACGAACATAAAGGCCCTCACGGACGCCGGAGTCGACTGGGGATAGCGTGTGTGCGGTCATGTGTTAGAGTGTGTGGCTCGATTTCGTAGGCTTATGATAACGTTGGACAACTCGTTATCATCTAAAACAGCCTAGACTGCCTTATTTGAACGAATGGTTTAGTTCGTTAATGGGACGATTTTGTCAGCATTTAGAGCTCCAAGAGAGCATGCGCCTTTCCCATAAACTTCATTAACGAACTTCCTCAATGTAGAACACAGATCCGGAGGACATCTTTCTGACCACTCCAATCAGCCTAGCCACATCTGTCAGCCTTTACTAGCGAGTTCGACGTTCCTGGCGACGGCAAAGAACAAAATTGAAAGGAAATGATGGAGGCGTATGACATTGCGATGAGAGGTGAATGTGTGTCAGCACACCGTATATATATATATATATATATATATATATTATATATATATATATATATATACGCGATATTCGGAGGTCGTGGGTTCGGATCCCACCGGCGCCATGGTTGCTTTTCTGCTGCTTTATAAGTAATTTTCTTTAAGCGATTTATTAATCTAAGTAATATTATCCCACTGATAAGCACAGCACATTTAAAAAAAAAAAATTCCCCTATGCACCTTGGTTTCGGTGACTGTTCGCAACCTTCATAAGTATATATATATATATATATATATATATATATATATATATATATATATATATATATATATATATATATATATAAAGAGGGAGGTCGGCCACAAGGGCTGATATCTGGTGATCTGGACTGCTACTCTGCTCTGGGGAAGGGGAGGAGCGAATAATGAGCTCCGTGATGGGTGGCAATGTGGTGGAGAATTGAGGTTGGAGTATGTGCACATATCTGATGACATGACAACCGCGAGTAGAAGCGAGTATAAAATTGTATAGGCTCTGTTCTGCTTTCAGTATGTGACACTTTTGCTTCGTTGTTTTAGTGCTTCGTGCGCACTCGCCTGCCTCGTGATCAGTGGCATTGTTGTTTTTACCGTTTAGCCCCGTTAGTTGTAGGCCTCCCTTGTTCTGTACAATCTATAGCTGTTTTTACAACGTAACTCTGCTTTTGTTTCGGTGTCTTTAGTGCCTCGTACTGCAGCGATGGCCATGAGATTGAGCATTTGTCTTGCATGCGGCAGGTTCGGTGTTCGATCCCCAGTGCCGCCGGGTATCCACCGGTGAAACAATGGGCACAAGCCTTCTTCTGGCCTGTTGCTCGGCTTCTTTCGGATGAAATGCTTCGAAAATGGGTTTTTGACCCCACCTTAAGCTGTCCAAAACGCGTGCCATGGCGTTCTTTGGCCTTATATGCCCTTGCGCAGCAAAAACCCGCAATCATCATTGTCATCGTTTTAATTGCTTTTGAGTGATAGTCTGCCGTGAATTTTGGTTTGGACGTCGCCCTTTGACCGTTAAGTTGAAATGGCCTTCTTTTCTTCTTTTTCCTCTTTTGCCTTTACGCTTCACTGGCTCCGTGATTGATACGTGGTTTCTTATGGCTTTTTAAAGTGTCGGGACCTTTTACAATAATCAGTTTGTGGGCAGCACCAGACCTTTGTTCTTCCGTGTTTCTGCTGTGTTCTAAATGACGCTGCATATTTTGTCTCATTCTTTCTTCAAGTGCTCGCCAACTGTTAATGAACAGCCGCTTTTGTGGGCGTTCTGTGAAACCTCGAAAATATTTCGCAAAATTTTGTTTGCGTGTGTTTTTATAAGCCGTTCTTCCGACCTGTACCCCCAGCCGGATTTGTCGTCCGCAAGCCTCTTCCGGTACTTTAATTTACGCCACTTGGTCTTTCGTTGTGGATAAATGTAGGTTTTTTCTGCTATCAGTAAAGAACTAGTTAGCGCCCGTCCCGTGTGCTTCTTTCTGTGTCGTTGTCGTTTATGTACCGTTCGAAGACTTCAAGTCACAAACTAGCACCACAACGTGTTTTATTATGTGTTCTTTACAATGTTGTGTTATACGTTCACATTCAGGAGTAGGATGTGCTCGACATCCTTCACGAAAGAAAACGACAGGTTCACAGCCAAATAAAAAAAACTTGCCCTGACACTTTTTTTAAATGGGTTCCTATGGGCGGTGGTCAAGCTTTTACCTCCAGCCGGCGACAGCAGCGCAAGCGCATTTTGATGAACAGACAGATCTATATAAAGAGGTAATATGTATATTGGCCTATTTATATATTATACGAATTCTATTCATGTAGTCTATATATGTATATATATATATATATATATATATATATATATATATATATATATAAAGTCAGCAACCTGTTGTGGCATTTGACGTGCGCAGCACTCAACTTCTACAGCCGTGGAGGATGACGAGCAATTAACTATCTCAGATGATCAAGCAACGACGAATGTTCGAGGCCCTTTCAGACAAAGATGATGAAGGCTCGTAGCACATGTGTTACCGTCTGTCGTGTCCCCGTCCTCATTAAACTGCGCATTAGAGTTGTAGAGTCAGCATGGTATCCGTGGGCAACATGAAAAAGTAGAGGTTTCATGGACTCTGATAGAGAACGTAGGAGAACGAGCGGCAAATTTCCCGAGCCTTTCATCGAGTGTACTTTCCCCCCTACTAACGCAGTTTTCGGAATTGCTTTTTTTCTTCTTTCACGCTAGATATACGAAGGCTCCTACCACAGCAACTTCGCAGAGCCAGAAGGCATCAAGGAGCAAGCGTTCAAATACGTCGCAGAGTGGTTGAGACTGCTGACGGTACAGCTGCACCCGTTTCATTCACAAACCGCGACGACCGGTGCCCCTACCTCCGCAAGCTTCAGCATTTCTGACGTTTAAGCAGCGGTACTGGTGAACTGCCACCTGTGCTGCATTGATGAGTTTGGTGACCCCGGTTGGGTGTGCGCATGCACTATTCGCCACCGCTATTGGATATAGCACAATTTCTGTATAAGGTAAAAATATTCTCTTTACGCTGATATTCATCGAATAAATCAATATTTCATAACTGAATTTTCGGCAGTTATACGCTAAAAAGGTTTAAAGAGACATTCTGGAGAATTTCACTGTATATGATAATTAAATATATCAATTTTTTATATCAGTTCAAGCAATACAATAATAGGCGAAGTAGTACAGGCTAAAGCTTTTAAATAACAATTGAGGAGAGCCTTTTGTCCTGGACAAAGATATTGTCACCGATAAACGGTCGAAGCACTCAAACCAAGTTTAATTAGACGTGCTGGGCGTGCAACACAGCAGGGAGCTCGAGCGAGGAAGAAGACAAAACCTCTAGCCCCTCGAGTGCGCAAGGCATGGCAAGTCCCTTCTAAAACAGTTAGGCCGCGGTATGGTGCCACTGGATTGATTGGTACTGCGCCATTACTCCCCCTCTCTGAAGGGCAACGACTCGGTGCCGCTACAATAAGAAGCAAGAAGACAAGGGATGGCACATGTGTCCGGCGGCTCGTGTAGACACGCCTGAAGCGCTAGGGGGTGTGGTACGGCTTCGTCCGTGGGACATGGACGACATCGGGGTCGGTTGTCTAGAGGAGCGAACTATTCCGTGGGAGAGAACTGCATAGTTCACTTCCCTGACTTGGCGGAGTACCTCGTAGGGGCCAAAATATCGGCGCAGAAGCTTTTCGGAGCGCCCACGCATGCGGATTGGGCTCCAAACCTAGACTTGTTCGCCGGGCTGGTAACTAACAGCTCGGTAGCAGAGGTTCAGCAGCGAGTGTCGAGGGCTTGCTGATGCAGGATGCGCTGTCGGGCGAGTTGGCGGGCGGCCTCGGCGTGACGAACGAATTGGGCAGCGCCCATAACAGATGAGGTACTACTTGTCGGAAGCAACATGGCGTCCAGCATGGTTGTGGCTTCGAGACCATACAGTAAACGAAATGGAGTGAAGCGTGTCGTTTCTTGTAGAGCAGTGTTATAGGCAAATGCGACGTAAGAGAGTATGGCGTCCCAGTTGCGGTGGTCTGCGTCAACATATATGGAAATCATGTCGGCGATCGTCTTGTTGAGCCGTTCGGTGAGTCCGTTCGATTGAGGGTGGTAAGCTGTTGTTTTGCGGTGACTTGTGCCGGTAAGGTGCCTAACCTCCTGCGTAAGGGCCGAGGTGAGCACCGTTCCCCTGTCAGTTACAACGATGATGGGTGCACCGTGACGAAGCACAATATTTTGAACGAAAAAGTTGGCAATTTCTTCAGCAGTACCACGAGGGAGAGCTTTAGTTTCACAGTTCCGGCTGAGGTAGTCGGTGGCGACCACAATATAGCGGTTACCCAACGAGGACACCGGAAATAGGCCGAGTAAGTCCATGCCGACTTGGTGGAAGAGGACTTGTGGCGGATCAATAGGCTGCAGTAGTCCAGCTGGCTTAGTCGGCGGTGTCTTGCGACGTTGGCACTCGCGGCAAGTTCTGATGTAACGCTGGACAATTGCAGAAACCCTGGCCCTGTAGTACTTTTGGCGTATCCGCGCCAAATTGCGGGAAAAACCCAGGTGACCAGAAGATGGGTAATCATGGCACGCCTGCAGGACTTATCGCGCAAGGCCGCAGGTACGACGAGCAGATAGGGAGCTTCCGTCCGGTTGTAGTTTTTCTTATACAGAACACCATCGCGCAAACAGAATGACGACAGTCCACGTGAGAAGATTCGCGAGGGTGACGCAGCGCTTCCTTCAAGATACTCAATGAGACGCCGTAGTTCACTGTCGTCCCTTTGGTGTTGAGTGAGGACGGACGTGGAGTTGGCGCCGAGAAAAACAGAATCGTCGTCGGGATCAGCTCGGTTGCCCTCGATAGTAGCACGAGACAGACAGTCCGCATCACTGTGCTTCCTACCGGACTTATAAATGATGGTGACATCGAACTCTTGAAGGTTTAGGCTCTAGCGTGCAATCCGCCCCGAGGGATCTTTGAGGTTCGGCAGCCAACAAAGTGAATGGTGATCACTGACGATTCTAAAAGGGCGGCCTTAAAAGTACGGGAGAAATTTGGTCACTGCCCACAGAATTGCCAGAAAATGTTTTCGGTAGTGGAATAGTTCCCCTCGGAGCGTGAGAAAGTGCGGCTTGCGTATGCGATGACACGTTCGATACCATCCAGCCACTGCAGAAGGACCTCACCGAGGCCAATGTTGCTGGCGTCGGTGTGCAGTTCAGTGTCGGCTGACTCATCGAAGTGGCAAAGAATTGGCGTACTTTGGAGACGAGTGCGGAGGTCTTCGAAGGCTTGTTCTTTCTCCTGGCCCCAGTGCAGCGGTTCGGCATCTTTCGTGAGGCGGATGAGGGGTTGAGCGATCTGGGAGAAGTTCAGCACTAAACGCCGATAATAGGCGCAGAGAGCCAGAAAGCGGCGCACACTGCACTTATCGGTTGGCACGGGATAAGCAGTGACGGCGACTGTCTTATCGGCGTCAGGGCTGATTCCCTTAGCACTCACGATGTGGTCGAGGAAATTCAACTCTTGGAAAGCGAAGTGACACTTTTCCGGCTTGAGAGTAAGACCGGCCGAACGAATTGCTGCGAACACAGCGCGCAGGCGCCTCATGTGCTCTTCGAACGTGGCGGAGGAGATGACTACGTCATCCAGGTACACTAGGCAGGACTTCCATTTTAGATCGGCAAGCACGGTGTCCATCATCCGCTGCAAAGTGGAAGGAGCGGAGCACAGGCCGAAAGGGAGCTCCCTGAATTCATACAGACCATCCGGTGTAATAAAGGCGGTCTTTTCCTGGTCGCTTTCGTCCACCTCGATTTGCCAATAGCCACTGCGTAAATCCAGCGACGAGAAGTACGTGGCTTGGCGTAGCCGGTCCAGGGAGTCATCAATGCGTGGCAGAGGATAAACGTCATTTTGGTGACTTTATTTTTACGTCTGTAATCAACACAGAACCGTAGAGTTCCATCTTCGCCACTAGAACAACAGGCGATTCCCACAGGCTCGTTGACGGCTGTATCACATCGTCTTGGAGCATTTCTTGAACTTGTCGGCGAATGGCATTCTGTTCCTTTGAAGAGATCAGATAAGGCGGCTGGCATATCGGTCACTGGTTTGGGTCAACCATAATGCGGTGCTTTGTGAGCAGAGTCTGCCCAACCTTGGAGGTCGAGGCAAAACAGTCGCGGAAAGATTCGATAATGCTCTCGAGGCAGCGTTTCTGTTTAGACAGGAGGTTCCCGTTCACGTCGGTTTTTATGGGAGTGGTTGGTGACTCCACTAATGCCGGGATTTCGGAAAACGCGTGCTGTCCCGCGTTTTCACTGAGTTCTTCGAAATACGCTACACCTGTTTTTCCAGGCAAACACTGGCGTTCAGAACCAAAATTGGTCACCAAAAGTTCGGTTCGCCCACTGTTCAATTCAATAATTCCGCGAGCTACACAGACTTGGCGACTCAAGACCAGTGAGATGTTGATTTCAGCGATGCCAGGAGTGCCGGGACTGTTATCACACTCTACGGTAACAAACATGATGGCTCTTGACGGGATCAATACGTGGTCGTCACAGAGGCATAACTTAGCACTGCGTGGCTCGGTATCGTCGTCGACAGGGCCTTGGGTGTAAAATAACACGATTAGCTCCAGGAGGTTGATAACGGCACCGTACTCCTGAAGGAAATCCAAACCGAGTATGAGGTCTTTGGAGCGCACTGGTAACATAGCAAAGCGACCAGGGAAAGTAACACCGCGGATCTGGATTCGCGAAGTGCAGGCACCGATCGCAGTTACCACGTGGCCACCAGCTGTCCGGATCTGCGGCCCAGACCAAGGGGTCAGAACCTTCCTCAAGGCCATGGTTAACCGTCTGCTCATTACAGAAAAATCGGTGCCGGTATCCACGAGTGCGGTAACGTCGTGGTTGTCAGCGGATACCGGAATTTCGGCGGAGACCAGTCGGTCGCAGCGCGTCGTTGAGGTCGTAGGGTCAGGTCTTCGTTGGTCGGAGCGTCGCGGCGAATCGCCGGGTGGAGGCTCTTGACTAGGTCCAGTGCGGCAGCCCAACCCCCGTAGGGCACCGTCTTCAGTTTTCCCGACGTGGGGACGTACCTCTGAACTGGCCAGAGGTTGACGGGTGGCCGGGCGTGGAAAACCGCCTTGGTGATGGCGATCGGGACTGGCGGTGCTGCGAGGTCGAAGATTGCACGTTATCAGCCAAGTACTGTTCGATATTTCGTGGTTTTTCACCGTAGCGTGGTCGAGGTGCGTCAGGTGAAAACCCCTTTAAACACATTCTGCGGTAGGGGCAGTGGCGGAGGATGTGGCCGGGCTCTCGTTAGTGGTAACTGAGCCGCCGATTGTTTGGCATACGCCAAAGGTGAGCTTTTCTCACGGGGGGCCTGAAGTCCTGCGGCACGGAGGGTACTGTTGCGATTGGCTCCTGCAGGTATGGCACAGGAGCGACGGGGAAAAAGGCTCGCATCACTGGCCCGGGACTTCGTAGCGCCTCGCTATACGTCATAACGGAGGGCGCTGGGTGTGGAGCTGGGGGTGGCTGCACAACTCGTCGGATTTCATCGCCGACCACGTCCGTTACGGCAGCGACGCTGACCTGTGGAGCTTCAAAGCGAAGTTTCGCCAGTTCCGCGCGCACAATGTTTCTTACAAGCTCCCGAAGCTCCTCGGCGGGCAGCGACGTAGGCGTGTACTGGGAAGCGGCTGCTACAGTAGCCTGACGTCCGTAGTGGGCGCCTCGTTCCTGCACAGAGCCCTCGATACCCGTTGCCTCCTTGGTTTTAGTAGGCCACTGTTCTTGGCGGGTCACGGACCAGTCCGGCAAGCAGCTGCTCTTTTACGCCATGCATTAAGTGGCGTACCTTTTTGGCTTCGGGCATAGCAATGTCGACCCGATTGAACAGTCGCGTCATGTCCTCTATGAACATCGCAACGCTCTCGTTCAGTTGCTGTGATCTCGAGCGCTGGCGATTTCAGCTTTCTGTTTTCTTTCGCTGCTGGTAAACGTCGCTAGCAGCTCTCGACGAAAAGCCTCCTAGGTGGCAAAGGAAGCTTCGTGGTTCTCAAACCACGTTTTGGATGAGTCCTGCTGCGCAAATTATACGTTGCGCAGCTTGCGCTCGCCGTTCCACTCATTGAAACCCGTCACTCGGTCAAAGCTGGCCAACCAGTCTTCGACATCCTGGAACCTGTACCCGTGAAACGGTGGCGGCGACCGAGCTCCGTGAAGGACGAATGACGAAGCACTCCCGTATTGCTGCGTTGTCTGGCTAGCCGCGGTGGATGTCATGGTCCTTACGGGCGCTGTCAGTTGGCCGAACTCCGGTTGTAGGCCTCGCAGACAGCGGCTCGCCTTGTGGATGGGTGTTGAGCCCGCGCGTGGCGAGCAGGCGTCAATGGTGCCCTCGTAGTCAGAGTACATGGGACACAACCCAGCACCTCTACCAAATATGTCACCGACAAACGGTCGTAGCACTCAAACCAGGTTTAATTCGACGTGCTGGGCGTGCAAGCCAGCAGGCAGCTCGAGCGAGGAAGAAGACAAAAACCTCTAGCCCCTCGAGTGCGCAAGGCATGGCAAGTCCCATCTAAAACAGTTCGGCCGCGGTATGGCGCCTCTGGATTTATTGGTACTGTGGCAATATTCAGCAGCAGGCAGCAACATTTCTGTCTGCACAATAAGCCTATTTAGTAATTTAAGACAGCAACAGGAAACAGATACACCCAAGGCATGTAACATTGCAATAGAAAAGGCATCAGAGCCTAAAGGCGGGCTCGGTTTATTCCCTGGTAAAGCCATTCTAGCATGAACCTCGAATTTTAAATTTATTTTGTGTGTTATTTCAAAGCACTAAATCTAGAACTCCGCACTTTATTAGATTTGGTATCTGGTACGTGAACTTTTAAAACCACAACTTTTTCCGAGCATATAGACAACATAATTATGAAGATAAAAATTATATGCGGTGCGTGTGACTATGTTTTGTTCCTCAAAAACATAATTTTGTATGTAGATTTTTAATATAAATTGCCAGTTTCTTTCAATAACTATTTTCAACTGTCAACAGCGTAGACCTGAGAAAAGGTCGGATGTGGACTGAGTTAAAATGAGGTTAGCAGTGGCATATACCATTCTTCTGTAAAGAGTAAACATTTTTTCTGATTTGTCATCTATTACAGCGGCTGGCGATCAGTCTGCATTCGGAAGTTTTTCCCATGTAAATATAGAGGGAAACTTTTCACCGCGCAAACCATAGCACGTTCTTTTTCTACAGTGAACTAATTGTGCTATGCTTTATTTAGCTTCTTGCCGGCTTGAGACACTAGATGCAAAAACCCATCTTGTTCCTACGAGAACACAGCTCCGGGAGCTCTTTCGAAAACATTTGTTCGCGAAAGAAATGTTTTTTTTTCTGTCTGGAGCCAGCAACACCGGTGGTTGAATCATATGTTGTGTGAGCCTTGCGGAGGCTTGTTCATACACGGACGTCCAATCTACCTCAATACTAGCTCCTTTTTCTTGGTAAAGACACCAACGGCTATGCAACGTCCACGTAATTAGGTATAAATTCTCTAAAAACCAGTAAACCAGAGAAACGATCGTACTTCCTTCTTAGTTCTCGGTGATTGAGCATCATGCAAATCATGCCCATCAAGCAGACAGTAGGTATCGAAGGGCAAATTCAGAACGCCAAACGTTATACATGACTCAACAACAAGGACGCGCACAATACATACAACAAGATAACGCTACAAAAAACACAGCAGTCCTCCCACACTAATGGTCCTCACGCTTAAACCACAAAGTCACACTGTTAGTCTTGCTACCAAACGGGGGTTGTTCGCACGCTATCTCGGACACAGAGTACAGACAAAAACCCGCGTGCTACCTTGTTTCAAGAGACGCCGATTTTTCACGAGAGGAGTGTTGAGGAGGATCAGGTGAAGGGAGTCGGTGCTGCTACGTCGCCTTAGCTGGATGTCGGCGTGGGAGCGTCCTCGTGCCGGTGACTATGTCTGGGAGGTAGCAACAGCCGCTGGCTGAGTCGTCGTTCGGAAGGCGTTGACACATGGCCCAAGTTCCGAAGACGGGGTCAACAACGTGATCCACGGGACCGGGATATCAACCGGTGGGGACCGCGAATGGTCATTAGGCCTCACGATCGAATGTCTCCTGAAGCAGCTGACAGCCGTGCGCCAACGTCCGCCCCTTGAGCGTTCCTCCTCTTGTCCACGTCACCATCCCTATTTCTTCTTCTTCTCCTCCTCCTTAGTAAGCATGGCACATACCCACGCAGGGGATTGGCCAAGGTTCAGTAGATGATCCAATTCAGGTATCTGCGCGGGGAAAAAGAGGCTGCGAGAACTGAATCAAGGTAAAAATTGGAAATGTCAAAAGAATTAACGAAATATGAATTAGCAGGAATAGAATCAAGCATTTTTGGACATGCGACAAATTTTTGTATACAGCAAACAAGGTAATCGTTCAGTTGCACTTATGTAATCATGAAGGTGGCCGCAAACACTGCTTAACGGGAATCCCTTTGCGCTCGCTCCGAACAAAAGAACAGGAAGAGACAGAGGGAATCATAACCTCAATAGAGGGACCTCCACATACTGCTTCCTCTGAAGTGCGAACCGCCGGCAAGAGAGGAGAAAATGATCTATTGTTTCAACTTGCACACATAATACACAAAGATTTGTCGCAGCGAACCCACATCTGCATAAGTACTAATTTAAGTGAGGGATACTGCATTGCAGAACCGTCATTTGCACCTCGCAAAGCCTTCATTTACACCACCGGATATTCCATGGGTACTTTAAGTGGTGAAAATCCACGGTATTGAGCAAAAGATAACTCAAGTTGGCTGAAGTATGTTAGAAACGGTGGAAACGTGAAGTTTCTAACAGAATGAGGTGAGGACGGGATAGATTACAGGAGCGCTCAGAGCTGACCTTGGCAATAAATCAGCCACCTCGTTAAAATAGACGCCCGAATGCCCAGGTACCCAGACAAAGAAGATCTCACTCACTGGGCGCAGAACAAAAACCTAGGCGAACGATTCAATAAAAATTTTCCCGAATTTTGAAGAGACAGTAGAACTCAAAGGCAGTCAGCAAGAATAAGAACCCGTGCTACATGCCTAGGAAGTTTGAAAAGAGCCAAGCCAATAGCTAGAAACTCTGCGAAGAATATAGGAGTATAATCTGGGATACGAACGGACTAGCTCCAAGCTAGCTCCGGCAAATATATCCTAATCGCCGCCTTCTCACAGCTGCCGGAGGCATCAGTGGAGATAACAGCGTGAAGAGAAAAATTTTGTAGGTGTTCAGAAAGGAGACCATTTAGGATATTTGCAGGCATATACCTCGCATGGGATGGGAAAATATTGTTGTAATAGAAGACGGGGTCAGCCTGCGTGTCTGAAACTTGTAGCAAGGAGATCAGATCAACCTGAAGCGGGACTAACAAATTCTGCGTGAATCTAGCTTGCGGAAGCTGATAGCGTGGCCAATGATTAGTGAAAAACAGGTGTGGTTGAGATAGAAAAATGGGACTACTAACGCCGGGGGCCAGTTCAAAGGTCCTGAGGAAAGTATGCACTGTTAGAAGTTGGAAGCGGGAAAACAGGTCGGGGATACCGTCTTCCAGATAAAGAACAGCGTTTGAAGCTGATTTTGGGAGCCCGAGGCAAAGCCGTAGGGCACGCCTTTGCAATAAAAGCAATGGCTGGAGCTTGTAGTTTGCGCTACTACAGAGCAAGACGAACCCAAATTCCAGAATCGGTCTCATATAAGCCTTATAGAGCAACAGTAACGTGCCACGACGCATGCCAAACAGTTTATTGCCAACTCGTGTCAACCGGCCCAGAGCACGTTCCTCTTTAATAACTTTATTCTTAATATGGAGTCGCCAGTCCAAACTTTGATCATAAGTAACGCCTAGGTATTTAACCGACTCCACCTGCGGAGTCGGAGTGGAGCGGTAGACTAGCGAGATGTAAAAATGAGTGTCGGGCGGAAATACCAGCACGCCACATTTGCTGACATTAGGATATAAATTAATTTGGTTCAACCAGACCTCATGAGCATTCAGGTATGCCTGCAAACACTCGTAGAGTGCATGAATATCCTTTGCTGATGCGAAAAAAGCTATATCATCTGCGTATACATAAACTGTAAAGTTTGGATGAATGAGTATGTCCCGAACCAATACGTTGAAAAGCAGCGGCGACAAAACAGATCCTTGCGGCACACCTCTTGATTAAACGTAGGTATCAGAACAGAAAGATCCGCCTGTACAGAAGAAAAATCTGTCTTTTAAAAATTCACAAATCCAAGCATAGGTGTAGTGCGGTGGATGAAATGAGCAAGATTGTTAATAAGGACTATGTGCTCAACGCTGTCATAGGCCTTAGCAACATCAAGTGTCACCAAGGCCGCAACTTCTCTCTTGCGAAATGAGAGTCGTATTCGCCTCTCGAGATCCACATGCGCGGACCATATGGAACCGCGACAAAACCCAATTTTTGTAGAGCTGAGGCCATTAACGTGATGAACATGCTCTGTGAGGCGAGTCTGTACTACTCTTTCTATTAGCTTTACTAAATTTGATGTTGAAGTAATCGGCCGAATATTGTCCAAATGAAATCCATATACTGCATTTTTTAAAAAGTAAAATTATTTTCTCAATTTTCCAACTGTAAGGAATCCAACAGTCTTTTAAATGACACATTTAGAATGTCCAGAAGGTGAGTTGGAAAATCTTCCGCTAAAATATTCCACTAAAACATGCCCACAGTAACCCCATCAAATCCCGGGGCAGTAGGCTGCATTGAGGAAACAATTGGGAGGAGCCCCGACACATCCACCTCAGGATAGTCCGAGCTCAGGGTGAGAGTGTGCAAAGGTTTTGTTTTCTGCACTTGGAAAAGTAAAGCCAGACCCTGAGCAATACGTTCAAGATGTTGCTTAGGTTCCTGAGGAGACAATACCATTGACTTAATGCGGTTGGAGGCCAGAGATTTGTTATTCTGCGCCATGAATCTATATAGAGCCCTCTTATTCTGAGGTTTAGAGAGCGAAGTGCTTAAATTTTGATTATAACCATACTTTGCATTTATACAGTTTTTTGAAAGATGCTGAGAAGAACCTATAATTTATCCATTTAACTGAGCTCTGATTACAGGAAAGGCTTTTTCATGCTGCTTTTCTACGACGATAAGCTTTCTCACACTCTTCCGTCCACTCAAGGAGACGGCTGTCTGGCAGGGGCAGTAGCGCACACAGAGAATACTGCGCTCTCAGCAGCACCTTGCAGAAAGGAAATTGCACGCTGAACATTTTCTGCTCCGCCTGAGCTAACTATAGAGGGAAGTGAAGCAGATATCAATGTGGTTTACAAATTTCATTGCTTCACCGCCTTTTCTGATAGGAGACGATATAATAGTAAAGGTTATTGGAAGCAGGTCACTAGATGTACCTGAGTCTACTGTTGACCATGCAGATATTCCAACCCCACGAGATGCTAATGTTAAATCTATGACTGAACGAGAAACTTCACGCATAAAGGTTACTGCTCCGGAATTGCAGCAGCGCACCGCATTCATAGACATTCATGACCAGAGAAGCTAGCCGCAGCAGTCAGACCGACTATCCTAGACTCTGTGGTGCGAATTAAAATCTCCTGTGATGACTGTGCTGTTTGCTCCGCTCAGTAAGGTATCCAAACAGTCTGTCCTGTGAACACCTGCAGGGAAGTAGACTTTAGCAATAGTTACTTTGGCGCATTGTGGAAGGGAGATTTCAAGCGCCGACAAATCACAGTCAGAAAGCATAACATTCTGCGAGATTGATGCCTGGTGACATATTTTTGTAGAGATCATAGTTACTAACTCAACACCCCTGTCATTATTGTGATCTGCCCTGAAAACACAGAATTTTTGCATTGAAAATGATTTAAGTGGAGAGAGCAACGTTTCTTGCAAAATCACAACATCTGGATTATGTTTATGAAGTAGCTCAAGATCCGTGAGAGAAGAAAGTACGGAACGACAATTCTATTGCAGATCTTTTAGACCCACCATGATTATTGACTGATGAAAGAGGCAGCAACAGCCTCCTTCAGCACATCAGTCTGGGAGATTACTTTGGGGGGTCCTTACTTTGCTTTGATTTGCGGAACAGCTGACCTCGGGGGTGAAGAAGAAGCTTGACGCTTCTGGGAAGGACAGATAATTTCAACATCCGTGTTAGATACCTACGCGAGAGAGACTGCCAGGAGCGCTGTTGGCAGGCGGGACTTGGGATGCGTCAGGAGGCGACATGGAGTCACTCTTACTAGCAGCACAATTTGGGAACGATGCAAGCGTAATCACCGACACAGATGATTGAGAAGGCAGAGATTGGCCTGCAACAAGTTGAGATAAAGCCTCAGTGAAGTTGCACAGCATTCGCTCGGCCACCACAGAAAGAGCCTGTTCAACTGAGGACACTATCGAAATAGTCAAACTTGACTCTATATCTGCAACAGAGCTTCGCGCACGGCTGGCATATGCACATCCGATCCGAAATTGCATATGCATCTGCTCTCGAGCAAAGCTTCGCTCGAATTATATCTAGCAGACTTTGTTCGTCAGCTCGCTTCGAACACTTGGCATCATCAGCAGAGTGGTTACACTTGCAGAGGCAACACTGGGGCTGATCATAGGAGCATCTTTCATCTGAATGCTCTTCTCCACAAACTCGGCAGCGGACCGCCGATTTACACCCTTTACCACTGTGACCGAACCGCCAACAGTCGGTGCAAAGAAGTAGACGGGGTTGCAGAGGATCCACACGATACACTATTGGCCACACCTTGAGCTCCGACGGACAGGAGGAGCCAGCAAAAGTACTTATAACTGATTCTGTCGCTACACGTACACCATTTAATTCTCTACTGCACCGGTAGACAGAAAGAACCCCCATACCTACATCCTGAATCTATTCCAGTATTTCCCGTGGTAAAGATGCTGGGTCCACTCCACCAGCAATACCTTTGGAGCATGCGAGCTGTTCAGGGATGAATGCTTTCACCGCTAATGACTGAAAAATTTTGCACTGGAGCAGGTCTGTGACGCAAGCAATGCCAGAAGACTTGAAAACGATGAATCTACGGCCGAACGGTCGCACGTCAGACATCTGGAAGTAGAGGGTAATTAGACATCTTAGCTCCTACTGAAGAACCTTAGAAGTTTTCATCTTGATCATTCCTTCACCGATCGGCGCGAAAGCCACAGGGATGACGTCAATTCCAGTTTTCCTAAAAAAGTCCAGCGGCAAAGTTTGGGTGGGCAAGCTGGCAAACCAGGCTGCAGACCCTCCGCCCGGGGAGGTCAGCGACATACCTGAGCCAAACGCGCCCTCAAGTGCACATTAACCGCGCCTACAGACTTAACCTTAGACCCATATCCCCCACGCAGAACGGCGTCACCAGAGATGAGCACGCAGGCACCACCAGGAAACCACAGGCACCACAGGAAACAGCCGTACAGAATCTATTGGAACATTCCTCTCTTTTATACGTCAACTTGTACTTTTGTACGTCCACTTTATTTTCTTCTGCTTGCGCCTTGTTTTCGGTTTCGTCGTCGTCTTCTCCATCTCTCCCAACAATACCAATGGACTCTCTTTTCTTCCCTCTTCTCTTTCTGTCAAGCGCCACGTGCCAATTAACGTGCCTTTTCTTAGGTCCAGTATTTTCCTAAGGCCCCTTTTCTTTTTCGCTCTTGACAATGGCCCCATGTTTAAGAGTTTTTTTCCCAAAACACTGCTTCCTCCTGTCCTTCAAGCACACGAAACCACCACCACACACCTCACCACTTCACATAGCACTCATCAAAATCACACATATTCACTAATGTTTTCACCACAGCAACTGTTGCACTGACCATCGCATTACGGCACTGTATAAAAACAAATCTCCTTTCTTTACTTCTGTACACTGGCCACCCATTATATCCCCAGCACCAGCATACAAAATGTTAATGAATGCACAAAACCCAAAGTAAAGCGAGCTAATAAAGTACAGCCACATTCGGTAGTCGTATTTGAGTTGAGTTTAGGTGTTGAATGCTACAGGTTAGGTTAGCCTTGCTTTATCTTCCGGCAATTACTCCATCGTAGCGTTCCTTTCATATTAACAATGTCCTAAACCCTGTCGCACCTACCCCGCAATGCGCGCAATCTCTAATAGCAGCACGCATTCTCTCCCGCAGTCACCATATATGCACACAATCCACACAGTCCACATCAAGTCCACTCCAGAAGTCACCATCTGTGCACATTAAATCACAGTAGAACATAGGCCATTGTAGTTCCCCAATACATACACACATTCACTCGCAGTGTAACGTAGTCCACTCCGGAAGACACCATCTATGCACACATTCAAACACATTTGGCCGTAGTGCCTTCCTGCTGTCACCATTAAAAACAAGATCCGTGTCCTGCAGAAATGTTAAAAGAAGGCGTGCAGCCTCCCTTGTGCCTGTCTGGTTTCCACTCGGGTAGACAATTGTCCTGAACTGTACTATAACGGGTTCCTGTCTTCTTGAAGGAAGCGAACATCATATACCTTTCCGCGTTGTACTCTCGGCAGTACATAATATATTGTTCGATATCCCCGCACACACCGCCTAAAGAACAGAGCGGGGACGATGTTATGCCCATCTTACGCATCCAGGCAGGAGTGCGAGCAGAGGCCGTGCTAATTCGATGTAGTAGCGTCGCCTGAGATCTTCTCAGTCCCTTGGTCACACAGCTTGTGGGGCGCACTCCAAAGGGTACTTTAATGATCGACCACGTTTTCCTGTAGAGACTTTTTCCATCTTGAGGTACTTTTACTGAGGCATCCTTGAGAGAGCTTTATGGGAGGGATTGTCTGCCACCTCATTACCGTTGACTCCTATGTGAGAGGGCAGCCATTGGAAATATAGAGTAAAGCCGATGCTGTGCAGATTCTGAACCTAACGCAGAGAGCTTATAGACAAGGCGTCGGTAGGGAATCCGCGCTCTAAACTCTGAAGGGGAGATTTTGAGTCAGTTAGGATGACAACAAGTTGAGCCGGACAAGACCCTAACTTTCGTAAAGCCGCCGCCATAACAACACTTTCAGACGTCGTGGAGGATACTACAGCAGTAAACCGTACGTACCATTTACAGTCCAAAGAAGAAATGTAAAAAGCCGCTGCGCTAGCATGTGTGACCTTGTCTACATAACCATCCGTGAAAATTTGAAGATGGCGGGCATACTCTGGCGCCAAGTGTCCAAGTACAAGCGAACGCGTTGTTGCCAAACGAGAGCTGCGCTTTGCGCTTACATGGGGAATTGTGTCCTTACAGCCGAGGGTCGGATAAGACTAGGGGGGTTTCAACCCTTTCCTTTGCCTTCGGACATTAAGGCCTAAAGAACTAAGAGTATTGAGTACCAAGTAAGCCTGCGACTCATATCTCTTGCAGAGCCGCTGGAGAAGGGATCGCCTAGCTACCGTCTCTCCTAGGCGGCCAAGATGCAATAGTAGTCTCTGAGAAGCGATCGAGCTAAGAGGTTTCGATAGAGACTCATGAAGTACTGCCTTATTCGCAGCCGCCTGAGGAACTGCAATGGCTTTTCTTAGGCCCTTTCTGTGAACAACTCCGAGACGTTCAAGTTGTGATGCGGAGGAAGAAACTAAAGGTAATTGTTACATTATGCGGCTGACCACCAGCGCTCCATGAAATTTGACCATTGAAGAAGGGTGGTTTCCCTGTTGCTCACGTGCAATTCTATAGATGAAACAATCGCGTCTACAGCTTTTCGCCACTGTAGACGGGAGTAAATAATGACGCCCAGGGAACGCGTGTTGTTGAATTGACGGATGCAAAGTTACCGAGGTCTACCTTCAACCGCGCTTGGCATCTTCTTACACCTGTAAACAGGACAATGCCGGATTTTTCCACTTACAGACACAATACCACACCTTGAAGGTAAGCTTGTGCCGAAAGTAGAGCCTGTCGAGCTATCAGGGCTAATCGCTTGTGTAGGTAGCCAGTAATCCAAATACAGATGTCGTCAGCATATATTGACATGCGCATTTTCCTACAACTTTTTTTCAGCCAATCGGGAAGGCCGGCCATTAAGACGTTAAAGAGCGTGGGGGAAAGAACACTTCCTTGAGGCACACCTCGTGATAGAACCCTTTCGGTGCTTAACGTACTCCCTAATCGTACGCGAACCGCGCGATCACTTAAAGACTTGTAAATTAATCTTAACATATGGCCCTGTATGTCCATTCCTTGCAAACTGCTTAGAATTGAGCTCTGAAGCACGTTGTCGTAAGCTTTCGCAACGTCAAGAAAAATGGATAAGGTGGAAAGGCAGAAAGCTCTCTGGTGTTCAATGCGACTCACCAAGTCTAAGACGTTATTTTGGGCACTAAGACCTCGACGGAATCCTGTCATACATGTTGGCAGTGCCTTGCTGTCCTCAAGCCACCGCGATAACCGTTCACTTGCCAGCTTCTCCGTCAAATTAGCTACACAGGAGGTCAATGACACAGGGCGACACGAGGCAAGATCTGTCGTGTCTTTGCCAGGCTTCAGTACTGGAACTACGTGTGTCACCTTCCATGACGGATGAACATCGCCAGTCTCCCAAACTCGATTGATGAAGTTGAGGAGCTCCTTCCTGAGTTACAAGGGCAGATTATTCAGCATTCGATTGGTGATGCCGTTGGGACCTGGTACACACCGGCGCCGCAGGCCACTGAGCGCAGTCTGAAGCTCACGAAGTGTGAACGGGACGTCAATGATAGACCTGGAGGAAGCAGATGGTGTGTATATATCGATTGCAGAATTAGCACGTACGAGTGCGTCTGCAAATTCCTCTGCCAAGCACGCAATAGGTTTTTCTTTGCGTATTGGAAGAGCTTCAAAAGGCTTCGAAGGGCGAGATACTCCAGCAAGGCTGCCATTAACTCGCCATATTTCTCGTCATCGGTGAGAACACAGTCAAACTAGCGCAGAATGAGACTCAATGCGACCTGTACAGCTTGTTCGTGTGCCGTCTAATGGCAGAATTTTGATTACGGAATGTCGTCTTCAGTTGCCTGTCGTCCTCCTTCCGCACAAGTTGTCTCTCCGCCCTTCTTCTCGCTGCGCAAAGGTTCCGGAGATTTAAATCCGGGTCTGGAAAATGAACAGGTAACTTGACCGCCGTAGTTGTTGCTAGCTTACTAGAAATCATTTTGTCAACAAAATCACCAGAAGCACGTTCTAGGTGCTCTCTGTACTTGTGCCAATTGACCGCATTGCTAATTGTAGGACCATGCATGCATAATAAAGTCGGCAGCAAACACAGAAACCGGATAGTGGTCACTTCCCGTGCGGTCAGGCGCTGTTGACCACCTCACGCGGACGCCAGGTGAATGCAGTGTCAGGTCTATAGCTGTCGCTGAGGCTGGAGGCCGGAAGAAAGTGGGGCTTCCGTCATTGGCAACACACGGGCCCAAACCATCAATAATATCTACGAGTTTGCGTCCAAGGGAATCCGTGTTCCTGTCACCCCTGGTGGCATGATGGGCGTTGAAATCACCGCAGATCATTCGAGGGGCTGGGCAGCGGTCGCAGAGCTGCTGTAGAAACAAATCCAATGCTACCTTCTTCCGCGAGGACACGTACACGGATGCAATAGAAAGTGTTCGAGAGCTGAGCTGTATTCTCACAGCCGCTACCTCAATGTCATCCGTGCAAAGACCGGCAACGCTTAGAAAAACATGTGGAATTTCTCTTCCTATGTAAAACGCGGCACTTCCTGCAGGAAATGACTTTATGCTGCAGTTTTTAAAGGCGACATATGCAGTCAAACATCTCCCGCTTGGCAGGCCAGCTTCTGACAGGGCCAACACTGAAACACAAGTCTGTTTCAAGACTAGTTTTAGTTCAGCTAACCGACATAAAACCGCAGCGCAGTTCGAATGCAATATAAACGGCAATTTTCGGTGCATATTAGATCCACGAGGTTAAACCCCACCCATATTTTAGCGCAAGGAAGTTCGCTGCGAAGGTGATAATTAAGGACTCAAAAGAAAGCACCAGCTATAGGAAGCTGTTCAGGTTACCAGGCGCTATCGCTGAAACATGTGAACTCAGGGTCCCAAACAAAACATGAAGAATGTCAGACATACCATGACTTTTGAGCTCCTTATTTTGCGCAACGCACTGACTTACAACATCGACAAAAGATGCCGACGGGGACACACTCTTGGCCGCAGTAGCTGGTTTTTTTGCCACTTGTGCATATGAGAGTCCCCTTGCCGTCGAGTCTCGCTGTGATCCCGCCGCTCAGGATAATTAATTACACTTTTTGCTGGAGGTGGAACAACCGACTCGGGCGCACTGAACTTTGGGTCTTGCTGGACTCAGGTCTCTTAGGGACATTGTTGGGTAACGCAACAACATCAGACTCCAACTCTGGGAACTCGTCTAATCACAGGACAGGCGTGTCAGTCGGCTGGGTTAACTAGATGCGTTAACTAAATTTGAAGGCGACGTGAAAAGGCGGCGAGAGTAAAGAGCACAGGTGCGTGTAGATGTCAGAGCGGCAGAGGAACGCGAGCAACGCCGAGCAGCGAGTGCCAAACAGGAGGACAAAAGACGAGCAGCATGTGCTAGAGAGGAGGAAGAGCGCGAGATTACAAGCATGACTCTTGAGAGTTAATAGAATTAAAGTTATAGCTAGCGAGCATGCAGGGTTCAGAAGAGGAAAGGCGGCCTATGACCGCAGATGGGTAGTCCTCCAGAGCGCCTAAGGTTTGCCCGAAATAGCTAATGGCGCCTTTTGATAAACGGAGAGAGGACTTTCTGACACCAGGACCATGGTGTCGACACTATATTATAAAGAATGGGTAAGGGCGAAGTGCGTAGAGAACCCGCTGTATGTCTTGATTATTGAAGATGTTGCTGGGGCACGATGTGTTCATGATCCCGAAGTGAACTTGAGGGTACCAGTAAGTACAGGAGAAAAGGATATAGAGGATGCCAGTGATGAGCCCTCGTTTGATAGACAAATGTCACCAGGATTAAACGCTCCACAGTATTAAAAGAGAGGGTGTACGAAGGAGCTCTTTCCGGCTGAGCAAACTAGATCGACGACACCAAAAGTAAAAGTTGAGTTGAAGCAGTTCAACGTACCAATAGAACTCCTAAATATCATTTCGAGTAACTTGTAAAACAACAAAGAGAGGACATATCGCGGCGTGACTGCTTCAATAGGGTTGGTAAGGTACTGCAAAGAAAGGGAGCCGCACGACACATTAGTTCCTACTTCAAGACGACTTATTGTACAGACGCTGTGTCTTCAATACAGAAAGAGAAATCACGCAGTTAGTGGTTCCAAAAAATTGAGACCAGAGGTGTTACGGCTGGGTCATGATTCGAGTTTAGCGGGGCATCTGGATGTAAAGAACACAGTATACAGTAAAACAGCAGAATTCTTTTGGCCAGGGTTTCAAAGTGAAGATAAAAATATGTGAAGTCATGCAACATCGGCCAACGTACAATACAAAGGAGAAGAGCGGGCCGAGTACCTTTTGCGAACGATGGCCATCATTGACGACCCATTTTCGTAAGTAGCTGTGGATATTATTGGACCAATAACACCGGCGCCCCAATAAAAGAAATCGTTACATACTCACTCTGGTAAAATAGCCAATGAGGTTCCCAGAAGCAGTGCCTTTGAAGACTACTGATACGGTGCACGTGAAAAAAGCTTTGTTTGAGAATTTCTCTCGTTATGAGGTGCCAAATGA
Organism: Amblyomma americanum; assembly: GCA_030143305.2. Classification (NCBI taxonomy): domain Eukaryota; kingdom Metazoa; phylum Arthropoda; class Arachnida; order Ixodida; family Ixodidae; genus Amblyomma; species Amblyomma americanum. The sequence goes on along the minus strand of JARKHS020005411.1, from coordinate 41,839 downwards.
GAACCTCAGTGATCGTGGATCCAACTTTACGTCTGAAGTTCCGAAAGAGATCGATGGTCTTCTGGATGTTAAGCTCTTATTCACTTCCCTGTGTCACTCAATGGCGAATGGTATGGCAGAAATTTTGGATGGTACCATCTAGTCTTTCCTGGGGATGATATGCCAAGAAAACCTAAAGGACTGAGATAGGTGTCCGCACTAATATTCGACTATCGTGAGATTTTCCAGGAATGCTTTCGTTTTTCCCCCTTTTGAAATGTTCTATTGATGAAGAGTGCGTCGTCCTTTGGCAATCATCAGAGATTTGGAACAACAAACAGTTGGAAGAGGATTTAAAGACTACGTGCAGCTGCGCGCTTGAGTTGAGAGAAAGACTCCAAGAGACTTGCAAAATCACGCATCAGAACTTAGAGTAGTCTAAGGAGCGATATGAGAAGATATATGAGAAAAACGGCAGAGGCACGGTCACTGAAGCCTGGCGATAAGGTGTTTATACTGCTTCCTACTGAACACAACAAACTGTCGATGCAGCAAAAGGGGCGGTTTTTAGAGACACAACGAAGAAATGACGTTTAATACGAACTCCTGGTAAAGATCCATAAAAAATTATTTCAAGCAAACACGCTCAAGACATGTGAAGAACGAAAAGATGGCGCAGGAATGACGGGCAGTGTGATTCACGAAGAGAATGATGTAGACAGTCTCCCCATGTTTAACACAAGAAAGACAATGAATGGGCTGAGAGAAGATGACCATGAATTCAGACTTGGATGGTGAGATTTAAGAGAAAAAGGGACTATTTCGTTGGTATTCAGGCATTTTTTTAGGGCGTCCGCGGCAGAACAATTTTATCAGTTGTAGATTGCAACTGTCTATGGGTCAACCTGTTAACGTCAAACAGTATCCAATATTGCTTGGGGTACAAGATACAATAGAGAAGGAAGTAAGAAAAATGTTGGAGTTTGGCGTAGTTGAGAGATCAAATTCAACATACAACATTGGAGCGAACCCCCATCAACAGAAAACGTCGCCACTCCTCCTTTCCTTTCCCCACTTCATTTTCTTCTGCCTTTTTTCGGTCTCACCGTACTCTTCTCCGTCTCTTTCAAAAGATACCACTACACTCTCTTTTCTCCCCTTTCCTCTTTCTCTCAAGGGCCACGTGCCAATTAGAGTGCCTTTCTTTTTTTCGAGCATTTTAGTCATCCCTCTTTTCTTTTTCGCTCGCGACATTCGTTGTACCCAATACAAGTTAGCCACAATACATGTAAGAATGAAAAAGTGAGGAACAAATTTGATATTTTACCTTCCGCTGGTAAGAGGTTTTGGAACTTGTTTAATTTCCCTACGGATCCAGCGATCTTTTGGAGAATGTATTCTGTGTGAGTAATTCAAATGAGGTGCTCTTCAAACATCACGCCCAAGTATTTTGTCGAGCTTAATTGAGTGAGATGGCCCTTTTCAAATGAGACAGAAAGCACGCCGTTTACTTGCATGCTTTTTGCCCTGAATAGAACGTACTTAGTTCAAACCACGTTTAATGTTATTGCATTTGACTTTAGCCGCAACGGAACTTCCTCTAGCCAAGCGTTCCACGTTTACTGCTAGACCTGACAGCTTTAGCGGAAAAGAATATGTTATGTGTTGTAATGGTCTTCAGATGACGTAAAAATTAACTATATCGGTTATGGAAAGCAGGAACAGCACTCGTCTCAGAATAGACCCTTCCGGTACACTGGTGTTTACGACACCCGCGTGGGAACGTATATTATCGACTTTCGTGTACTTGAGCCGGTTACTTAGGTAGTTTTTAAAACATTTTGTGCAATTTAATTTATTCTATAGAAACTTCATGTCTTAATTAAAATACTATGATTTACAAAATGTCAAATCCTTGGCCCAGACCTAACCAAAATTCCTAGAGTTAGAAGCTTATTTTGCAATGTTCAATATAATTTTCTGTTTTATTTCTCATAGCGCAGATTGAGTCATTCGATTCTTCTGAAAAACGTATTGTTGCTTAGCAATCATTTTATTCATATTTATATGTTCGTACAAATGACTGCTAACTACAGTTTCAGCCACTTTCGAGAATAATGTTATTTTATTCTTAGTAGATTTTTACTTTTGAAATAAGCATTTTATGCTGTGTACATTAAAAGTTTTATCTCCATTTTACTGTCTCAATCATGCAGGCAGGCAAAGAGTCAGTCGCATTCAACGAAGCTACTTTGTATCTTGGAATAAGAACGCCAAGGAAATCATTCTTATGGGATTTTGAATTGTTTTTGCAGATTCCCCTCACATAGCACACGTGTGACCTCTTTCGTTAAATTTTTATTTGTAGCGGCGCGTTATAAGAGACGCTGTGCTCGCTTCAAAGAATAGGACACTGCCTCTTATTATAGAACGTTTCTTTCCTGATCTGCTGTTCTTGGTATCGATACATTTCTGCACTAGAGCTATTTTCCATTTAATGAATCGAGTTTTTACTTTCCTCGTTTTTTACCTGTCATCATTATTCTTCCGTTCTTGTCCTGCATACTTACTGGTCAGTTTGCTAGATAATCTCCGCCATTTTGAGTCGCCGCTCTTTCTGTATAAGTATTTAAGCACCTTAGATGCCTACCTGTTATCGTGCCATTCCCTCAGGCGTCCATCATATAATATTGATACGAGGTGGCAAGCCAAGGAACAAGACGACCTGATGACAGATTAAAATAAGATTTAGAGGTTGCGGGCCTAGCGCGAACACTCAGTCCGGTGCAGCTGCCCTCTTCATCGTCTTCGTAACTTTACCCGGGCCGAGCGGGCGCCCGATCGAGTGCTTGAATTCCGAATGGCAAGGTGACGATGAGCATGACCAGAAAAGATAGAAGATGAAAGGCTTTCCATCGAAATTAACGAGATGGCCTGATCAAAAATTGGCCCCGGAGCTTCAGGTCCAGCGGTCGCTCGCCCAGAGCCGATGGTACAGGGATATGGACTCGTCGGACAGCTTTGGCGAGGGTGCCGTCTTGGTTCTTGTCGTCGGTTCATAGTGCATCTGGTCCTGGTCGTGGTGTCTTGTAGTCGGGGCTGAGGACGGGCTGGAGGAAAGCAGCTGGTCGATTTTCATCACGTCGAGCTGGGGTTGAGCCGGGCGGCGGAGTCCTGCTCACCTCTGCCAACGACAAAATGGAGCAGAAGGCGGCGATGCTATAAGGGCCAGGATGACGATGTGGAAGCCGCACCTCACACCAAATGTTACTTGGGGGCCAGCCAAAGAATGAGTTCCAACGAACGATGGCAGAGAGATGATGTTACATTGAGCTTTTCGTGTTTCAGACGATACCAAGCCCATATCTTCCTGTACTGCCTCGTTTTTGGTCTTGCCGTGGGCACCTAGAGCCAATCTTCCAAAAGCTCTTTGAATTACTTCTGATCTCGACTGAACTTCTGCCCTTGAGCGCAGCACCATTGTTTGTTTTCAAATAGCTCTCAGTAATTCATAATAGTTGTACACCCATAATGCCATCTTTTTCCTTATCCCGGCATCTCTTCGCCCGTTAATTTGCCCTAATAGACTGTTTTAACTTTTCCTTGTATAACTGTTCTTCGTTTACTCATACTCAGAAATATTTGCATTCGGCCACTCTGAATTTTTTCATGGCCTTGTATTTTAACACCTAGCCAGGTGTATCCATGCGAATCATATCACTTAAGTTAGTTGCGATAGAAATGAAACTTAGAGCCTCTCCTTCATCTTCGTAAAATTAACCACTATCGGCAAATCTTCCTGGCTATCTGCTCACAGTTTAATATCGCCAGCGTACAATAAACCTGGGAGCCTTCGCTCAACGACCTTTCCACCTAATTTGTACGACAAATTATAACCCACATTACATTCTTACAGCCTTATGTCCATGTTTCTCACATGAAGCAGGAACAGTATCCGAGACAGAAGACTACCTTCCCGTATTCCTTTCCGTACTTCGGCAGTTGTACTTTTTGTCCTTTTAGATATATTTTCAACTTGATTATCTCGGTATGTTTCCTATAGCATATCAGTTATCTGATGACCGATATCTACATCTTTTAATATTGCCGCGATTATTTGCAGTGTTTGTTCCTTTTTCAAATCTGCCGGCACGCTGCTTTATCGCTTTTGTTCACGACGCAAGACGCGACTAGAGTTATCACGATTGATCGCAGCCAGGCAGAGCTGATTCTACGTTGTTCCGGAATGTTCTAGTAACTTTGCACGCATTATCTCGATAGTTCGCTATCTGCTTTAAATTGAGCACGGCCGACAGCGGCGGGCATTCTGTTCGAATAGCAGCGAGCACGCTTGTGGCTTCGCCGCCGCCGAGTGATTTAGTCCTTTGTGGGCGAGAGTCAGCCCAAATATAGAGTTTTTTTTAGAAGAACTTTTGTCTGTCTTTATCGCTCCTTCGACTGCCGTCCCCACTACGTGCCAATATGTTCCAAAGGAGTTCCCTGTTAACTTGCAAATGGTGCTTACGGATTGCGTTGCGTCTAGAAACGGTGAATAAAGCTGCCGCCCTGTGGCAATATTATGGCCGTAAAAGCGTTTTTTCTGCTTCATTTCGTTCCAAGTGGGCTGTTCAATCTTTTGATTTTTGTTAATGTTTCTCTATCAATGACTTTGTTACCAGGTTCTTGTGCAGTTATCAACAGTCACCAAGTTTCTAACTTGAATGCAGTTAACGTTATTGACCACGGGCGTCACGGCAATCCGCAAGCACCCCCAGTTCAGCCCGCACTGACTGCCGCGCTATTCCTGCTGTGATACGCAGGATCAGTTCAAGCTGGTGGTGTCGGTCGGCCGGAATGAAAAGTCGGCGGGTTTCCTAGAGAGCGTACACAACCAATGGATGCGAGAAACCATTGGTTTTCGAGCAATAAATACTTATTTTCTGCCTCCCTCTTGGGTAGGTTTTCAAATGATATATATAAAAAACTCCTTAAATATGAAATAACAGAACTTTTTATTTGTTTCGAATACTTTCACTCTAAACATCTAACACCCACTAACTTTTTTCACTTTATTTAAGTACTAACAACAGAAATCACTCTTGCAGGCAAATTCCCTGTTCCGTGATATTTGAGCAAAAATGGTCGGCAATTCCAGCACCGTTGGCATGGTCGTCACTCTGCACGTCAGTTATTGGTGCCGCGTTGGTTCAGTGTTGAATATTATCTTCTTTTTTTGCTTTATTGCTTGGCTTAGTCCTTTTTTTTTCTTGCTTCGCCTCCTCCGTGTTAAGTGGACGAGGAGCCAATACTCCACAAGCGTTCAGAGAGTCATTTAAAGCATAAAGATGGCACCTTGCCTCCTTCATTCTTAGCGAGAAATTCCTTGTTTAAGAACCGCACAGACGGTTTTTTTCCCCTGTGAAAGCATTCATTTGGGCCAGAAATATACCAACCTGGAAGCACTTCACTAAAAAAAATTGAAATTGGTTGGAGATATTTAGATATCTTTTAACTGCGGGAAAGCGAAAGCCGTTTGCAATTTTTACCCAAATTATAGAGCTTTCGGTGATATTAAGGTCGCGCGACATTAAGATGCCGTGACATCACAAGGCCACGTGTCCTACGTAACAATGCAACGAACGGACGGTCACCGCGAGTATGAGCCATTAAAGGCTGTCGCCTTAATAGGCTCAATATTATATTTTTGGCACCACAGCTGTATTCAAAGTGTAGCATGTCTAAGGTTTGTTCTGGTCTAGAACAATTCTACGATTCGGTTACGAATAATCGTTATACGCTAGGGGAGTCCATGGCTCCTGATTAGGAGTAACCGGAAGGTGCGATTTTTGAAGTAACTTCTCGAATCTTGTCGCAGGTTTGCTTTGAGCAAATATACGAAGAATGAAGGAATCAAAAACATGAGAGAAATTCTGATGTTTTCAATGTTTCCGGCACTAACACAATTTTTTTCTCTCTCTAGCGGTTTGCTCTGCCACATTATCAGCCCGGTAACACTGCTTTGACTAAAGGTTTTCTCAGAATGAATGTCACACATATTAGGATTGAAAATCAAGCAGTGTGTAACGCCGTGACCGCCATAATAAACAGCAGGTTTAGTCCAAGCAACCTGAGATAGCCTGACCACTCGCTGTCTGTATTTCAGCGAGGACGAAAAGTGCTGGTTCGGTTTGCGCACTTTACTCATGCAGTCCTTGGAAGGACCATGGGCCCCGCATTTTTCAGCAGCCTGTGGGACACCGCCAATATTCGTGATCCTGGCGTCTTTCCCATCGCTCCTGATAAAGAATGTTTAGGAACAAGAAAAATTCCGCGATAAACACCGACATTAAAGGGGAAAAAAATGGAAAGCATGTGTTTTAAGGAGAGGAAACGTTTTTGAGGAAAAGAAAGCGCGCAGTAGGTCTAAGATCTAGGCATGTCGGTAGACACCTCTCCCTCGCCTTAAACTTTTTTGTGACGCATTTTGTGGCTCAGTCGAAACCTCAGCAGTCATACAGGCATTGCGTAATCAGGGGGTGGAAGAGCCTTATGTCAAAATACAGGGAGATATATATAGCAACTGCACAGCTACTATAGTCCTCCATAAGGTCAGCAATTATTTTCCTATAAGGAAGAGCGTCAGTCAAAGGGACACGGTCTCGCCAATGCTATTCACCACCTGATTACAGGAGGTATTCCGAGGCATGAAGTGGGAACAGTTGGGAATAAAAGTAAATGGAGAATACCTAAATTATCTGCGATTCGCTGATGATATTGCCCTGCTGAGTCACCCAGGAGGTTAACTGCACATCATGATCAATGAGTTACCCAGGCAGAGCAAAACGCTGGGTCTAAATATTAACATGCTGAAAACCAAGGTAATGTTCAACAGTCTAGCAAGAGAACACCAGTTCAAAATAGGCAGCGAGAGCCTGGAATTTGCAAACGGATATGTCTACTTAGGCCAGGTAGTGACAGCTGATCCGGATCATGAGAGGGAACTAACTAGAAGGATAAGAATGGTGTGGAGCGCATATAGCAGGCTCTTTCAGATCATGAGTGGCAGTTTACCAATTTCCCTCTGGAGAAAAGTGTACAACAGCTGTATCTTACCGGTACTCACCTACGGGGCAGAAACATGGAGGCTAACGAAAAGAATTCCGCTTAAGTTTAGAACAACGCAGCGAGCCAAGGAAAGAAAAATGATAGGTGTAACATTAAGAGACGGAAGCGGCCAGAGAGGGTGAGGGAGCAAACGCGGGTTAACGACATCCTATTCGAAATCAAGAGAAAGAAATGGTCTTGGGCAGGGCATGTAATGCGAAGGCAAGATAACCGCTGGTCCTTAAGGGTAACGGAGTGAATTCCAAGAGGAAGTAAGCGTAGCAGGGGGCGGCAGAAGCTTAGGTAGGCCGATGATATTAAGAAGTTTGCAGGAAAAGGATGAATGCAGCTGCTAAAGGAGAGGGCTAATTGGAGAAACATGAGAGAGGCCTTTTTATTTGTTCTGCAGTGGGTGTAGTAATGCTGCTGCTGATGATGATGATTTTGTGACCCTTGACTCGGCACTTTTTGTGACCCATTTCGTAAATCATCACTCTGCACTTTTTGTAACACATTTTGTGGCCCATGACTGAGCACTTTTCATGACCGTTTTGTGAACCATGACTTAGCAGTTCTTGTGGCCCATTTGTGTCCGCAACGAATGATCATTACTCATGACTGATGACCACAACTCAATTCCTTCCTAGGCAATGACTCCGGTCACCACCACAGTGATGATTCCCGTCATGACTCAAAACTGAATGAAAATGACTCAGATGACCATGGCAATGATCTCACAATCTATTAATATACTAATTGTCATAGACATTCAATCACGACTGCTATACACTAGCTAATTACGTCATGACGTGCGACACGTTTCGGTTTCACATTTTGCGTTCAATTTTTGTGGACACGCCAGCGGCCGACATAGACTAGTCATGCTTTCGCATTAATGAAGTTACCCTCCCAGTCACCCCCCCCCCCCCCCCGCCGTCTGCAGCCATGTCCAGTACGCCTCCGTAGTGCAGTTTTATTTACGCGGCAGATATCAAAAGCTGCGGTCCGCGGCTACTGGCGACTGCTGTGGCTGCGAGCTAGACATGGCCACCAGTCCAAGTTCGACCGCCTAGAACTCCAGCATTTTCATGTGCCTCCTGTTCTCATACTCCCAATTCGGGGCGTGTATTGAATAGTGCGCAGCGCGTGTTTGGTGGGAAGTGTAACCTTTGGCTGAGGGACGAATCGCCATTATCATCAGCCGCATTCCGTCCAATGCAGGATGAATGCCTCTCGTAATTATTAAGAGGCACAAACCAAACCGTCGGAAGATTTTCGAGTGCGGTGCGTCGACAGCGGAGCTCGGCGCGTGCCAGCCCAGCGTTGCGAGTGTGCGAGTGCGAATGGTGCGTGCGAGATGACGGCGACGAACAGCGTGGCGGATGGGCCTCAAACCGCACGGCATGATGAACCGGGCATGATTTATCGGCACCTCTACTCGTGTAAAAGTGCTCTCGTGCAACCCAGAAGCGTCCCTCAAACGACAGCCAACCGATTCCATCTTCGGCAAGTGATGGCTCCCAAGCTAAGCGCACTTGTCTTACGATCGGGAACTCGGTGGAGCCTACACCCGGATCGTCTTCTTACAAAGTGACCATTAAATCACTGGCCAACAAAAGCCTCACGGATACACCCAACAAGATTTTACAAGCTAACTTGGACGCGTCCCTCAGAACCAAATGTTTTCGGAGCTTCACAGCCAGGACAAAGTCCACCACCATTGCAGTGTGGCTTCCGACTCTGACTGCCGTAGAACAGCTGCAAACGCTCACCAGTATTTCACTGACAAGCGAAATCTCAGTGCCAGTACAAGTGTATTTAGTTTAAGGCTCCGACTTGCAGCGCTGCGTCGTATACAACGTCGATATCACTGAGGATCAAGCTGAACTCCAGACTGAGCTGTACTGTTCCACGCACTGTGTCTTCTAGGCCCGACGCATGGGAAAGCGGCGCTCTTGCATAGTCAGCTTGCAAGGCCCTCTGACACTACCAGCCCGTCTGTACTATTATGGCTGTATTTTACGGCCTTGGCCATATAAACCGAGTGCTGTTTATTGCTATAACTGCTTCTGTACTGGACATGTGCGCAAATCCTGCCCCTTCACTGCTGCCGGTGAAAGTACCACGAGATAACATCTCCAAGCTGTCCTACAAAACAAAAGGCAACACAAAACGTTCAACGTCGAATGACTAAGCATTGGTCAATACAAGACAGTATAACTTCATTGCAGACATCCATTCGGTTCGCAGCTCTCCAGTGGGATGATGACGAGTGGCCGGAGCTCCCTGAGCACACCTCGCATGTTCTTTCAGCTCAGCACCCTTCTAAAGGTACTGTGCGAAAAGAAATCCTCCGAAAACAGCCAACAAAGCAGCGCAGTGTGCCTGAACTGCCGCAGGACGATATGGCCGCAGTCGACGAACAAATCGCACGTCTTTTAACGGAGGTCACCAAGCTCCGGCAAGACCGTGAACTGCTCGCACAACGTAGACGGATAGCGGAATCATCGGCCACATTTATCAATGGCGCAGCAACATTGGCTTCCTGCCGCCCACCAGTGTCATTTCCTGCCGCCTCTACCTAGATTACTGCAGTGCCACGGGGCAACTCTGCGACTTCTTTGCTCCGGTTTATGGTCAACCAGTTGTCCAACCTGACGTCCGTGATTCTACAGCGCTTGGGCTAGCAACTAGAAATGGCAAGTTCCAGTCGTGCTGGTGTGCTGCAGTGGAACTGCAGAGACATTTCCACGAAGGTGGGAGAGCTCAAGACCCGACTACAAATTGACAAGCTCCAGGTATGGGCCATGCTGCTACAGGAAACCAACGCCTTGCATCGATTCCAGGCTTCAGTGCATACATGTCTCCTACAATGATAGACCGTCGTGTAAAAACTGCTGCTCCCCCGGGAAAGGCGGCGGTGTATGTGGACTCACGTTTTTCGCATGTACGCCTTGCTCTTGAAAACTAGTGCACGTCGTACAAGAGGTAGTGGTAGTGGCCTCGAAACTTAAGAAGGGAACCGTTGTGGTCGTTTCATTTTACGTTAGACGAGCCGGTGGTCTGTCCTCCCGTATTAATCTTGGCTGGTTAACAAATGTCCGTCGGCAGTATCCCGGGTGTCCGATTTTAGTCGGAGGAGACTTTAACGCCCCTCACCAGGATTGGGGGTACCCCACTTCGAGCCCTCGTGGCAGGCGTGTGCGGGACGCCTTCGTGGATGTCCAATTTGTGCAGCTGAACCATTCTGGGACAGCAACACGGCCAGTGCGTCAAACTCGCAGTGCTTCCTATGCTCCAGACTTGACGTGGTGGTCGGGTCCGGGTGCTCCCTCCTGGCGCATGGAGCCAGACTGCTGGGGAAGTTATCATCACCCTATCATCATCGGTCTACACACCTCACATTTCCGACCTTTACGCTACAAATGTTCTGTGATCAACTGGGACAGTTTTCGCTCCTGTACGGACAATCTCTCCTCACATTCTTCGCCAATCCTTGTTGAGCGCATACATATAGCGCCCAACAGTGCTACAACTACCACCTGGACTGATGTTGGTCGACCGGCACCAAACCTCGGTATTCTTAACTTGTGGGCGGCGCGCCGTCAAGCCGAGCTGGCTGCTACGCGTGACCCTACTTCGTCGCAGGCACGTACGCGATTGCACTATCTCACTGCCAAGGCACGCAAAAATATGAACGCGACCTCTCTCGGCGGCAGTGGCATGCTTGGTGTGAACAATGTTCTGCAAAATACTCGAATGCCTCCCTCTGGCGAACATTCCATACAATGAATCACGGTCGCCGTTCGACTCACGCACCGGCAACCGCATGCTTCGCGGCTAACTTGTCGCCAGATGATTTCGCCAAAGAAGCAGCGAGAAAGTTTTTCCCAAAATACGATGCTGTGCCTTCTTCATCCGCTAGTTTAAATATAGCAGGCATCCCAGCGCATGTATATCAAATGCCGTCTGATGTCGACGTAGATGAAATTGCATGTCCATTCTCTATGCATGAGTTGCTGGCTGCAATAGATTATGCTAAACAGAAAACAGTGCCAGGCCCGGACAATATTCAGTACGAGGTGTACAAGAACCTGAGTAGCGCTGCACTCCCTCAACTACTTGACACCATAAACAAAGTATGGTTGGATGGCGTAGTGCCAGAGAGCTGGAAATTCGCTGTCGTGATTCCTATCCCGAAACCAGGAAAGCCTCCGACGGACTTTGCCAAATTGCGACCTACCTCGTTAACTCCTACGCTGTGCTAAGCTGGCGGAGAAAATGCTAGCCACACGATTGTCATGGTGGCTAGAGCAGCACGGTTTTATCACCCTGCACAAATCGGCTTTCGTCCATATATTGGTACAGAGAACGGGTTGGCTGTCTTAGCATCTGCAGTTTTGTCATCTACCCAAAGCCGCAATGTGCGTACTGTTTTAGCAATGGACGTTAAAAAAGGCATATGACATCAGTCATGCAGCCATTCTGAACTCCATTGACATGCTTCATCTCCTTCTGAGAGTGCGTAGTTCTGTGCAATCATTTTTGAAAGGCAGAAAATTTGCAATACACCGCAGCGGCGAAGCGGTCGGATCATTTGTTCCTCTCTGCGGCGTGCCCCAGGGATCAGTATTGTCGCCGACGTTATTTAATATTGCTTTCATCCCGCTGGCTTGGCGCTTACATGACATCCGTGACATAAAATTTCAGCATTACACTGATGACATCACGGTGTGGAGTACTCACCAAGATCTCCGTACTAAGCAGGCTGCCCTTCAATCTGCCTTGGATGTTACCTGTAATTACGCATCATCCATCTGATTTCAGCTACCCGTGCATAAAACAACATAAACGTCAGTCGCAAACCACTGGGGACGCCGTAAACTTGCTGCAAGTCCAGTCCGTCTTTGTCTATCAGGCACCCCACTACAGGAAAGTTCTAGTGTAAAAATCCTTGGCTTAATGACTCACCAATCAGGATCAGCGACTGCATGGCTTTCGCAGACAAAAAGGCAAGCTATTCAGACTTTGGGTTTGATTAGAAGAATTGCCCCTAAAACTGGTGGCGCAGGCTCGTTAGTTGCACGGCAATTGGTGAGGGCAGTTCTGCAGCCACGTATTGTTTATCAAGCCCTGTTTCAACATCTTACAAGAGCCCAATGGGATCGCCTTGAGGCCGTGAATCGAGAGGCTATGAGGACCATTACATGCCTTCCGCGCATCACACGGGTCATAGCTTTACAAGAAAATGCGCAGCTCAATACCATTGAGGAGCTGGTGCAGCAGCGCCGTGAAGCGCGCAGCCTTAATGACAGTCTATCGCACTCCACGCATGCACTGAGGACTTATGCAACGCCACACTCCATTCTTCATCCGCCAACGCCAGTTCTTCCCCCATGGAAGTTTGTACAGCTCAGCGACAACAAGCCAAAAGATAATCGCCGACCAACATCTGCTCTTTCGCCATCGTTGCTTCGCGAGAAATTTGAGTAACAAGATGCTTGCCTGCCTGAAGGATCCATTGTTGTCTACGTAGATGCAGTCATACAAGACTGCAAAGCAACAACAGCTATCTACTGCCCGTGCAGACCTGCCCTGAATCAAACCGCTTGGTTTCAGCTTACGGAACCCCCTTCGTCCTTTTGTGCTGAGCTCTGTTACGTCTCGCCTACGACGCGCGGTATAGCCGGCGCGGATGCCACGGACGCCGCGGCTTCGTTCATCGCTGCCGCAACGCCTCCCGCCAAGCGCGTCCAGGCAGGTTTCAGTGCCACGTGTCGTCGTGCGTGCGTGTGTGTGTGTGTGCATGTTGGTGCCCACGCTTGTCAAAGCGCGGCAGCCGGGGAGAGGAGCTCTCCAACTGGGAGGCGAGGAGGTCTGACCGGCGCCGGCCCGGCGGACGCGCCCGTCGCGTCTGGACATGTCCGTGCGTCGCCGTCTTGTGCGACTCATCCCAAGCCGTTCCTTCTTGCCCTCGACTCCGAGGGTATAAAAAGACAGCTGCGCCGGACGCCAAGGAGAGTGGTTCTCCTCCAGGAAGGCGTTCCGGTCTCTCCTCGCCTTCCTGGAGGAGACGGGTCTGGACGGCTATTGCTAGCCCAAGGCAGCTGACTGACTGTTGACGGCGTCTCCCGCATCTGTATACTCCCCCTTTTTTCCCTTTTTCCTTCTTCCTCTGAAACCCTACCTATCCTTCTATCTGCACGCCGGCAGTGGTGGTGGTGCTTTAACACCAGTCACAGGCCCGTGCATTTTCCTTTCCTCTTCCCCTTTCATCCACTTACTACTACTACTACGCCAAGGAGAGACTTCGATTTCGTCCTTCGAGTAACGTGGTCGCCCTGACCGGCTGCTCTTTTGAGATGCCAGAATAAACAAGTTGTTCTGTTGCCAGTCGACTCATCCTTTGCCGGGACCTTCGGATGTTTCCAGCTTTGCCCCAGGCCGCCAGGCCAACGCTACCCTTGGGGCTTGCAACCCATTTGCAACAACTGGTTGCCAGCGGTGAGATCCCGACAACGGAGGCCAGCAGCGAAGATATGCGGTCAACTGTATGCTGAGCAGCACAACGACCATCCGGGAGCAGTGCAACGAGCCCTGTGTGATGACTGGTTGCCTGCAGCGGAACGACTGCGCTGAATTCTTGGCTGCTAGGTTTGGTGAGTGCGGGACTTTCTTCTTCTGAGTTTTGCCAGGCTTTTGTTAGTGTCAGAAACAGAGCTGGTAATTGTGGTTGTCGTTGCTGCCGGGTTAGTTTGCGGCAAGACAATAGTAGGCAGTAGAGAAAGCAGTATTCGGAGCAGCCATGGATTTGAAGTCGTTGCGCAAACCGAAATTGCTGGAGCTTGCAAGAGAGTTGGGTCTGGATGTCTCAGACAAACTCAGAAAACCAGAACTGCTAACGGCTATTCTTGAGTTGGAGGCTGAGGATGACGAGCTGTCGGAATGCCTTGAGACCATTGAGGAGAGGGAGCAAAAAGAGAAAGACGAGCGCGAACGTAAAGAACAAAAAGAGAAAGACGAGCGCAAACGTAAAGAACAAAAAGAGAAAGACGAGCGCGAACGTAAAGAACAAAAAGAAAAAGAGAAAGACGAGCGCGAACGTAAAGAGCAAAAAGAGGAGCGCGAACGTAAAGAGCAAAAAGAGAAAGAAGAGCGCGACCACGCTTTAGAAATGAAGCGTCTCGAGGTAGAGATGGAACGCGCTCGTAATGGAAGTCAGGCACACGGTGCAGGAGAACGGGTATCGTTCAAAATGACTGACCTGATGCTGCCGTTTCAGCTTGGAGAGGACATTGGTTTGTTCCTGGTTAACTTTGAGCGAACGTGCGGGAAGGAGGGGTTCTCTCGGGAAACGTGGCCACAGCGCTTGCTCACTTTGTTACCCGCCGAGGCGGCCGACATAGTCGCTCGCTTGAAGAGAGAGGAGGCAGAGGATTTCGACCAAGTGAAATCGAGTCTGCTAAAAAAGTACAGGCTGTCAGCGGAGGCGTTCCGTCGGAAGTTTCGGGAAAATGAAAAAGGCAGAAGCGAGTCATATACAGAGTTTGCCTACAGGCTTATGTCAAACATGCAGGAGTGGCTCAAAGAAGAGAAAGCGTTTGGTGACCACGAGAAAATTCTGCAATGTTTCGGGCTGGAACAGTTTTATAGTCGGTTACCTGAGAACGTGCGGTACTGGGTCTTGGATAGGCCAGACGTTAGTACAGTGGCTAAAGCCGCCGAGCTAGCCGAGGAGTTTGTGACGCGTCGGGCTCGCGGAGCTAAGGACGGTCAAAAGGGTGAATTTGGCTCCAGGTCTGAGAGGCCGAAGTTCACACCCATGAGAGCAAGGGGGGACACGCGTAGTGCGGATGCGAGAGAAAGCAGTCCGACCGAACGTAAGGAGACGGCGGCAGCCGAAGCCGAACGCAGAAAGCGGTTCGAGAGGAGGCAAGCGCGCGTGTGTTATACGTGCCAGAAGCCGGGTCACTTTTCGGCGCAGTGTCCAGAAACAAAAAGAGAAGTCGTGTGTTTGTCATTATGTAGCACTGACGAGAACATGAAGCTTCTCGAGCCTTACATGCGAGACTTCCTCGTGAACGGGAAAGAGTGCCGAGTGCTTCGTGATTCCGCAGCTACAATGGATGTAGTTCACCCCTCTTACGTAGAACCCGATATGTTCACGGGCGAGTGCGCATGGATCAAGCAAGCCGTGGAAGCTCATAGCGTGTGTCTGCCCGTAGCAAAAGTGCTTATTGAAGGACCTTTCGGAGCACTTGAGACGGAGGCCGTAGTGTCATCTATGCTGCCCCCCCAGTACCCGTACCTATTTTCGAACAGGTCCGATCACCTCCTGCGCGAGAAGGGGCTTTTGTTTGGTGAGGCTAGCGTTCACGCCTTAACCAGATCGAGAGTTCGGGAGCTCGCTGCAAAGGCGGTAGTTGCGGGGCCGACGTTGTCGAACAATGAGAAAGGGTCGGAGGCGCAGCAAGCTGATACTCAGAGCACGTCCGAACTGAATAAAATTGAGCCTGTAGCGTTGAAGGCACCATTGGAGAGGAAATGCCCGACACGGGAAAGTTAGAAGAGCTTCCGGGACTAGGCTCAGTGACGAACAGGGAAGACACTGATCAGGTCATTAGTGACTTAATCATTAAAGCACCGCTGTCGGCTGAGCAGAAAACCGAACTACACCAACTCTTACAAGAGTTTCAAGGTCAGTTCTCTGAGAGGCCTGGTAGGACTTCTGTCCTTACTCATGATATACAACTTACCTCGCCAGAACCAGTACGATCCAAGGCGTACCGGGTGTCACCCCGCCAGCGCGATATTATGGAGGCTGAGGTAAAGAAAATGCTAGAGCTCGGTGTTATTGAGGCGGGTGAGAGTGATTATACCTCCCCTTTGATTTTAGTTGAGGTACCGGGCAAGGAACCTCGTCCTTGCGTCGACTACCGCAGGCTTAATTCCATCACTAAGGATCAAATTTATCCGATCCCTAACATCGAGGAGCGCCTTGAGAAAGTTAGTAACGCTCAGTTTATTTCCACCCTAGATCTTGTCAGGGGTTATTGGCAGGTTCCACTTACAGAAGAGGCTAGTAGGTATGCGGCGTTCATTTCACCAATGGGAACATTCCGTCCTAAAGTTTTGAGTTTTGGTTTGAAGAACGCACCATACTGCTTTTCAAGCCTCATGGACAAAGTGTTGCGGGGACAGGAAGAATTCGCTTTACCGTATTTAGACGACGTAGCGATATTCTCCGCATCCTGGTCTGAGCATATGGCACACTTGCGGGCAGTGCTAACCCGCCTGCGCGAAGCGGGCTTGACAGTCAAGGCTCCCAAGTGCCAATTAGCACAGGCCGAGGTTCTCTACCTCGGTCACGTGATTGGACAGGGTCGTCGCCGGCCCTCTGAAATAAAGGTGGCCGCTGTGCGAGACTTCCCGCAACCGCGTACGAAGACCGATATTCGGTCGTTCTTAGGTGTCGCCGGCTACTATCAGAGGTACATCCCCAGGTACTCCGATATCGCGGCTCCCCTGACGGATGCTCTAAGAAAAACAGAGCCCCAAACAGTCGTCTGGAGCGAGACAAAGGAAAGAGCTTTTAGCGGCCTAAAGAGCGCCCTAACAAGCCAGCCTGTGCTACGATCGCCAGACTACACAAAAGGGTTCGTTGTTCAGTGCGATGCTAGTGAGCGAGGCATGGGCGTTATACTGTGCCAAAGGGGCAATGGAGAAGTGGAACACCCCGTCCTGTATGCTAGTCGTAAGCTGACCTGTCATGAGCAGGCGTACAGCGCCACCGAGAAAGAGTGTGCGTGTCTCGTGTGGGCCGTTCAGAAATTGTCATGCTACCTAGCCGGCTCGAGATTTATCATTGAGACGGATCACTGCCCTCTCCAATGGCTGCAGACCATCTCTCCCAAAAATGGCCGCCTCCTGCGCTGGAGCCTCGCTTTGCAACAATATTCCTTTGAGGTGCGTTACAAAAAGGGGAGTCTCAACGGTAACGCCGATGGCTTAAGTCGAAGCCCCTAACGTAGGAATCCGCCTCAAAGTTGTTGGTTACTGATGTTTTCTTCCTGAGGCAGGATTTTTAACATATTGCTTTTGTTTAGTGTTTCAAAGTGATTATGTGCTTTCTAGTGCAATTTTCCAATTTGTGGACGCGTTCTGAGTGCTGCTTGACTACTGTAAGGAACTAGGCAGTAGTATAAAAGGGGAAAGAGCCTGGCAGAGCTTAGTGAGGGTTGTCTCGTGCTTGCTGACTGAGCGGTTGCGTTTCGGCGTAGTTCTAACGCTTGCTGGGAACGAGCACAAAAATGGCAACTCTCCCGAAGTGACTTTGCAGTGTCCTATGTGAACCTGAACCCGAGAACGAGGCCTTCTCTGTGCGCTGCGCTCAAGCAACGTCGAGGGACGACCGGTTTCGATTACGAGCATCATCGAGCGACATCCCTCTGGACAGCGGATGCAGTCCCCTGACCATCGGGATCTCCTTCTCCCGGCGGGGCGGTCTGTTACGTCTCGCCTACGACGCGCGGTATAGCCGGCGCGGATGCCACGGACGCCGCGGCTTCGTTCATCGCGGCCGCAACGCCTCCCGCCAAGCGCGTCCAGGCAGGTTTCAGTGCCACGTGTCGTCGTGCGTGCGTGTGTGTGTGTGTGCATGTTGGTGCCCAC
This sequence comes from Amblyomma americanum, assembly GCA_030143305.2. NCBI lineage: Eukaryota > Metazoa > Arthropoda > Arachnida > Ixodida > Ixodidae > Amblyomma > Amblyomma americanum. The sequence continues at coordinate 24,085 of JARKHS020005411.1, read as the reverse complement.
GCTTGTCAAAGCGCGGCAGCCGGGGAGAGGAGCTCTCCAACTGGGAGGCGAGGAGGTCTGACCGGCGCCGGCCCGGCGGACGCGCCCGTCGCGTCTGGACATGTCCGTGCGTCGCCGTCTTGTGCGACTCATCCCAAGCCGTTCCTTCTTGCCCTCGACTCCGAGGGTATAAAAAGACAGCTGCGCCGGACGCCAAGGAGAGACTTCGATTTCGTCCTTCGAGTAACGTGGTCGCCCTGACCGGCTGCTCTTTTGAGATGCCAGAATAAACAAGTTGTTCTGTTGCCAGTCGACTCATCCTTTGCCGGGACCTTCGGATGTTTCCAGCTTTGCCCCAGGCCGCCAGGCCAACGCTACCCTTGGGGCTTGCAACCCATTTGCAACAGCTCGTTGCAGTTCAAGAAGCACTCTGCTCTGTGGCCGACTTAACTATGCTCCCTGCAGCCCGCGTTGTCATCCGCACTGACGCCCTTCAAGTTGTCCGGTTGCTACGACGTGTTAGCCGCTGTCCCACGATATGTCAGGCCATCCACCGGCTCCCAGCTCGGATCCCGCAGCCAGTACGCATTGAGCGGATCCCACGGGATCTGCTAACCTATCAAAGGCAGGCAGATTTAGCGACCCGCCTTGCGAATTCAAACTCATCACCGCCTTGCTCCTTCATTTGGACAATATTACCCTCCTTTCATCAAGAAAAGAACTCCTCCAGCGCCGCAAACGTGCTGTCATCCCCCCGTGTGCGGTAACCCTCCACCGCGGTATTACCCGTGCAGAGGAGGTTGCGCTTAGGAGGATCCGGGTTGGGGTTGCCCTTATGCCAGCCATAACTCGGAAGTGGCCTCAGTACCGAGAATTCTTTTCTGGGCCAGGTGTCCGATATGTAAACACGAGGACATTGAGGCCGACATTAATCACTTATTGTGGGACTGCCCAGCTCTCAATCCTACAAGGATCAGGGACCTGATGGTAGCAGGTCTTTCACCAAGCAACCCTGCTTTATACACTGCCTTGACGCAGGGACCGTACCATCGTTCTCTACTGGACTTTATCAAATCAGCTAACCTTTTTCCATTAATTTAATGTCTACTACATCATTCATCACACCTTCACCCATCATTGATGGCCTGGAGCAATAAATTTCGCTTAAAAAAGAGCGTGGCGAGCACAAGGAGCGGAGAGCTGGCGTGTCAGAAAACTCAGATTTGAAGAGAGCGCAGCGGAAATCGTGTCATTCAAGCTTGGAGCTGGCAGCCGTCAGACGTTGGGTTCATGCTAATGGAGTCCACCCTTGTACCACCGACGCAAGCCTCCTGCGTTACTTTCAATTTCAGGAGTAGCAGCCGATGCACTGAGGGTCCGTACTGCCGAGAGGCTTCCTTGGATAGCCTGTATGAGCCTACCGCTTTTAGGGACGCCGTCGACTTGTCTTGGCTACGCTTTTCCTGCTCCCGCTGCCAAGTTCTTGGGGCGGATGACTGGAGCCCACCGGCGTCTTTCTGTGTTCCCCTCCGCTCCTTGCCACATTGGCAATCTTTTGCCTCTTCCTTCGACGCAACGCCAGCGACGCGTCGGAGTTCATCAACCCGCGTCCGTGCTGCCAGCAAGGGAACCCCCGGCCGCTTCATCTGAGACGGTCCAGATCTGGTGAACGCTTTCCTTTGATCTGTAGTGTTGCACGCCTGTTAAGTGCGTGTTTTTCTAGGTGTTTTCGCTTCTTATTGGCACTTTTCATTCAAATTTTATATATGACTTCGTTTTGTTTGTTACCAATTCGCGACAATTACGCGTTACCAATTCGCGACAATTGGCTTCCGCGTGTTGTGGTTTTTGTTGTTGTTAGCCTATCAAAAGACGCACATACCCACACTGGCGGATCGGCCAAGAATCGGGTGGCTATTCACCTGAACGCAGTTAATAAAAAGGAAAAGCACGTGGGAGTTAAACAGCGCTGAATTCTTCGTCATGAAGAGAAAAGGGATGATGGTTTTGATTCCAAACTTATAAGAATAATAATAAAGAGAGGGATAAAGAGAGGGCTGGGGCTCGAGGATTCGTGTTCGCTTCTGCGTGACAGAACGAAGCCGTGTTTTTTTTTCCTTTCGTGGTTGTGTAAAAAGAAATGATGGGGACACTAAAAGACTCGGTCGACTTGGGTGAACAAATGGGTTTGAGAAATGCCGAGCTGCGTTCGTGGGTCGCCGCTGACAGAAGAAACGCGCTGCACGTGCATCCGAACGCGAGCACGCTACGGCCCTAGAACAAGCCGAACGAGAGCATGCAAAGTCGCTAGCAGAGGCTAAAGATCGTAGACTGCAGCTCCAATTAAGGCTCGCAGAAGCAGGGGGGTAGTCTAGAACCCGCACCGGGGCCCTCAGTAGAGGTTGGCTCACACGAGTTGATCCCGCCTTTCGACGATCGCAGGTATGACTTGGATGCATACCCCAAACGTTTCTAGCGTACCGCAGAAGGGTACAGCTGACCCAAGGAAAAATGGGAGACAACACTTTGACTGGGGAGGGTCTCCGTGTGTGCGGTTGATTGTTTCCCACAATTTAAATGGACTATGATGAGGCAAAACTAGTCCTGCTGCACACTTTCTGTTCACAGAAAAGGGTTATCGCGAAAGGTTTTGGGAAAGTAAGCCGCTTGATAAAGAAACAGGCGAGCAATACAAAGCACGCTTGCTCAGTCTTTTTGAAACATGGGTCGAGATGTCTGAGATGTCTGGTACGGCCACAACATACAATAATGTAGGTGACATGGTTGTGGCCGAACAGTTAACGAAGAAATGTTATAGTCGTATGGCGATTTTCTTTCGAGAGAGTGCAAGACGCTGGACGAAATGGTTGAGGGAGCAGACATATTTCTAAAGGCTCAGCGGCAAATAAACTTGCCTTCGTTCTAAAAATCGTTGGAGGTGGGCATTCCGAGAGAGAAGGAGGTTCCATACAGTAGAAAGCCAGGGAGGTGGCTCATTTGTAACCGTTCTCGACATAAGGCTGTCCCCTGTCGCTCTAAGCCAAAACAGGTTGATTGAGTTTATGATGTATAGGGCATTATGTAAGTTCCTGCACAAGAAAGAACGAAAACCAGAAGCAATCGACCTGTTGTGTTCAGCCAGAGTGTGTCGCGGCTGAATCGGTGTCTACAACACCAGGTAGGCTTGAGCAAGGTGACAATAAAGTCGTGGCCGGCCTTGTCTGGAAAGAGCCTGCAGACGCACAACAAAAGTCTGTCCTAGAGGGATAGCTCCAAGGCCTACCCGGACGCTTTTTCTGGACACGGGGAGCAATACGGTGGTTGTTCGGAGAGCCCATGTTCCTGACTAAGCTCTCACTGGCTCGAAATCTACGGTGTTCGTCGTTGATGGCAGTAGTCTGGAAGTTCACGAGGCAGAAGTCTATATCGCTTTCCCATATTTAACTTTCATGGCCCTGGTCAAATGCGTGGAGACAGCAGTGTACTATGTCATAGCTGAAAATATGCCGTAGGCCCGTGAGCCGTCAAATCCTGATATTAATCGGAAGAAATCTGACGGCGCTGCTGTATTATGTTCTGGCATAGTCAGTGACGATGCTCCCACCCAAAATGGCGAGGGCCCCAAGAGTGGCATTGGAGGGAAAGGAAGTTTCCGAACGAAGTAGGGAAAGAACTGCTTTAAGCGTTGGTCCCATGCTTTAAGCGTTGATTCAGCAAGGAGATGCTAGAAAGTGAGAAAATATAGGATAGGTCATTGAACGCGTGTTGGGTGATAGAAGCAAAGATGTTTCTTCGCAAACATGGCACTGCTCTCTCGAATTCTGTCGAGAAGGGTTTGCTGTACCGCCTCTGTCATCTCGCTTCAGGCAAATAGGTTCAATTCGAAAAGTAGTGCTTGCAAAGTCTGGTAGATAACGGGGGTTAACCCTTACCCACGAAAGCCCGTTGTCGGGGCATCAGGCCTTTATGATGACTACATATCGAGTTCTAGAAGAATTCTACTGGCCAGAAGTGTAAGAGGAGATTAAGAGGTAAGTCGGGTCATGCTACACCTGCCAACGGACGTGCCCGAAAGGCAAAGCAGGAAAAGCTCTGTTGGGACGCATGCCACTTTTCGGCACTCCATTTGATCTCGTTGCTGTCGATATTGTCGGTCCGCCGTCACCCACATCGGTGAAAGAGAATAGATATATTCTCACTTTCGTCGATTTTGTCCCGCGGTATCCCGATGGTGTGGCTGCGCCAATGATAGATTCAGCAACCGTGGCAGAAGGTTTAGTGGAGATGTTTTCATGAATAGGTTTTCCGAGAGAGATCCTTTGTGACCAGGGCTTCTGTTCCACTCCCGAAAACATGAGAGAGCTCAATGATCTCTTGGCGGTGAAACATCTCAGCACGACCCCTTACCATCCAATGTGCAATGGTATGGAGGAAAAATTTAACGGCACATTCAAGCAAATGCTGCGGCAGCTCACTCATTAGCAGCCCGGAGCATGAGGTCATTTTATCGCTCTCTTTTTTCGCATACAGAGAGGTGCTGCAGGTCAGTCTGGTGTTTTCTCCCTTTAAGGTGATATTTCGCCGACATGCGCGTAACGCCTCGCAGTCCTCATAGAGTTCTGGACCAGGGAAGAGCTGAGAGGGGACGCGTCCTTCTTAAAATCATCACGTCTAATTGTAGGTTCCCGTGGTTTACTCGTTCATTAAAACACCTTGGGAACAGAAAAAGTCTGTTATATGTCAAGTCGAGGTCGTCGGGAAAATCGTAGCATTGGTCAGCTCTAAGAGACGCGTTTAGAACTTTTAAAAATCGTGAAAAGATGCTAAACAACATTTCCTTTGTGTCACACTGCCATTATTTCTTTTAACTGATGCCAAAACATTCAGGAACGATGTAAATGGGTCAGATCAACCATCAATCTGTCTCCTGGATTCTCAATCAAATCCCAACGCTAACAGTGACAGTGCTAATGCATTTATTGGGACTTTTGCTAATGCATGCGTTTGCTGTCCCTTTTTAGCGCATCACTACCAGACTATGCTTCCGATATCGTATTTTCAACGGATACCATTCGGTTTGACTTTGAAGGCATTATAAGTACCATAAATCGTTTAAAGTTATCATCTTCATGTGTTCCCAATAATATTAGCAATAGAATCCTGAAAAACACTAAATTACGTTCTTTCGTCATGCTATCGAAAATATTTTACTAATCCCTTCAAACTTGTGACCGCCATGAAGACTGGAAATTGGCTCAGGCAGTTCTACTCCGTAAATGAGGCAACAAGCACCTATCGCTCAATTATCGGCAACTATCAATTACCAATATTCTTTGTAAAATAATGGAATATGTCATTTTGTCATCCCTAGTGAACTTTCTTGAGTCGTCATCCTTTTTCACTCGTGCACGGCATGGTTTTAGAAAGCAATTTTCTTGTGAACACAGCTAATAAATTTTACAAACGATATTAAATTCATACTTGATCGTGGCATTGAGGTTGACTCTATCTATTTAGATTTTTCCAAAGCATTTGACAAAGTCTCTCACAGCTTGCTTCTTCACAAACTCAGTAAACTTAACATCGACCAAAATGTACTACGATATACTGAATGCGTTTTTCTAACAGATTCCAGTACGTGACGCTAACGGCATTAACTCATCATCCGTTCCTCTGACTTCCGGCGTCCCACAAGGTTCTTTTCTCGGCCCCTTGCTGCTTCCGGTCTATATTAATATTGTCTAAAGGGTATATTGCCTAACAACGTAGCAACCACAGTGCGACGTTTTGCAGATTGCTGTTTCTTGCCGGGGAATAAAAAATACTAATGACAGTGTAGTACTCCGGGATGACTTTGCTACTATATCTAACTGGTGTTCGCAATAAAAAAATGACACTTGAGACTAAATGCGAAGTAATGCGCTTTTCGCGTCGCGTCACTCCGTGTCCCGCTCTCTACACTATTTATTCTTCCCTGCTAATACCGGTAACATCTGACAAATATCTCTGCGTCATTATAACGTAAAACCTAACTTGGAAGGCACATATTACTTCTATTATTGTGTCCGCTAACCGCATGCTTAGATATCTGAAATGCAATTTTTCCTTAGCCCCGACACCTGTTAAAGTTCTGTACAAATCGCTTGTCTGCTCCAAATTAAAATATGCTAACTCAGTACGGCACCATTTCACAAACTCTCTTATTGACGCCCTCAAAGCCGTGCAGAACAGAGCAGCACGTTTCATCTTCCGTAACTATGATCGTTTGTCCAGCGTCACAGAAATGAAAAACACATTGTAAGCACCCCTCTCTCACTGCGAAGGAAACATTCACGCCTGTGTCGGTTTTTAAAATTTACCACATGAATTCCGCCCTTAAAGATACATTACTCACGCTTCCAACATATGATTTATCCCGCTTAGTTCATCCATCCAAAGTTGGTGTTCCACAGTGCCGTACAACATCCTGCAAGAATTCATCCATTCCAAAAACATCGTTGGAATAGAACCTCCTACCACAGGGTATTGCAATTTCCAGTGATTTTATGAATTTAAGACGAAATTGTCAACACAATATTGCTTACCTTAGCTTTGGTTCCGTAATAATCCACATTCTCACGTATTTTCCCCCCACTTTTCTTGTGTTAATATTTGTACTAATGGTGGCGTTTTGCAATTTGCGTCAATTTTCATTGTGTGATTTTCCGTTTCTTCGTATTTGTATCATTTTGAACTCACCGCATGTTCCGGGTTTTGAATTATGTATTTTTTCCGGTATTCTTTTTTATTTTTTTAATGTACGCGTTGTTTTATTTTGTAACAAATTTATTTAAATGTGCATACCACTCCCCTCAATAATGCCCTTTGGGCCATGAGGGTATCTGAAATAAATAAATAAATAAATAAATAAATAAATAAATAAATATGGTTAAGTTCTCGATCTAAGAAACCGTGTCGAGCAAACTGCGCGAGCGGCACATCAAAATTGGTTGCGTACACATCAGTCTCAGGACGCTATCAAGAAGGGAACAGCACGAAGTGGCATTTAAGGGTTGGAAATCGTGCCCTGATTCTTTTGCTGAGTAGCCACAATAAACTCCTGATGCAATGGACAGGTTCATTCGTGGTTTCTGGCAAGAAGAACGACGTGGATTATTCGATCGACTTGAACCAGGTTTAGAAGGTCTTCCACATCTATATGCTTAAGCGATACGAAGAGCGTCATCTTTCGTTGTAATCGAAGAAGGTGACTCAGGCTCGGAAAACGTAAGCGCTGATTACATGAGTCGCTTATGAAATGCCGGAGGGTAATGCCCAACGCACACTCCTACAATACGCTGCTTGCAATGGTTATCTGTGCAAATTTAGTGTGGTAGTGTTTGTGAGTTGTTTTTCCTTCTTCCTTCGTTCTCCGGTTATGGGTTGTTTACTGTGTACATGGTAAAAATGTGTTTCAAAATTGTGTGCGATGAATTGTAAGGTTTTCGTTTTCCTTTTGGTGTGATGTATAATATTTGGACACGTATTCTTGTTGTGCGCGTCTCTATGTGCCTCCATGTTTTTTACTCATGTGTTTTACTCGGCTCTCCCCGGCGATCGATCCTCTGTGTCGAAGATTACCTCTGCTGCATACAGTCATCACGCAACAATATTCGCTATATCCTCCTTCGCAGTTACAGAAAAGCCGTGTACCGAAATATGTGCAGGCCGAGACGTCCGTATCTAAACACACTGTGCACAATAAAGGCTACCATTTAAATGACTAAAAAAACATTGACCGATGATTACGGTAGTCGGTACTGCGATGTTTGAATGCAGCTATTTACGAGTCACCTGCCATCGCTAGAAGGTAGCGTGCTACGCTGCTAGCCGCACTCCGGGATCTTCCCATGGCATTCACCTAAGAGGTGGCATTTTTATCAGCTAATTGGTCAAGCGGTTACGTCGACACCAGTGAAGACAGCGCCGACGTCAGCTACAACGCGGAACGCAGGAACGGGCGTCTAAGGGCTGTGCTCTGAAATGATGAGCGGATCGGACCAGTGCCCCGGAAAGGCCGAAATAAAGGCAGTGAGGTGGATAACGCACGGCCTGGTTCCGGACTGCATCGAGCACCGCCCAAAGCGGCACTTGCAGCGCTGCGATGATGACCAGGCTCGCGCCGACGTAGCACACATGCACCGCGAACTCGAATGGATTTAGATGCAGGGAACTGCACCCTGACACCAACCTCGTCACCGTGCTCACCTACAAGGAACCGGGACACGCAGAGGAGTAGCTGCTCATTATTTTGAAGAGGTCTCACCAGGTGGAAGAAATACTTCACGGTGACGTCATCGTGATCTGCATGAAGGAAAGTGCGCCGCTTTCATGGCGGCCAAGGTGGCGGGGAGGAGGACTGAGCAGGATGCCTCCAGTCTCATGGCTGACAGCTCGCCTTGCATTAGCATCACGTCGTACTTCAGGTGCTCCAGGCCTACAGCATGGAAGCGAACATGTGTAGCGCGCTAAACATGCACTTCAGATGGTATGCTCCACGAAAATCAAACAGTGGATGTCCAGTGTGAACACAGTGTTGTTGTTGTTGTTCCCCTCACAAAATGGCACATACCCGCAAGGGGGATTTAAAGTGACTATTTAAATTGCAGATTGCATATGGCAAGCGAGAGATGACCTAACAAAAATTGTGTAACTCTGTTTCCGTTGCAGAGGAGGTTGCAGGAGGTAAGGGCGGCCTAACAAACTGAAAATTAGGTAAGGGAATCAGTTAAAAAAAAGAGATTGAGAGAGAGAGAGAGTAGGAATTAAAAAAAAGTAGTTACCCAAACACGAAAGCATATGATGGTATGGGCGGTACGAAAGCCTATGAAGGTAGAAGTTTTGATTCTAGGAGATAATTTTGAACGGTATTGCAAACCTTCCTACTGGTAAGGCCAAGCATAGAAGCGCCAAGGGACAGAACAACCGCAGAAGAGAGACTCAAACTGAGATTTTGCATTGGGACCTCTAATAGTTGCCTCCGGATCGATGCGTAGCGACGACAAAAGGGAAGAAAGTGCTATATTATTTCCGGTTCGGCACAATACGGACACAATTGGAAGACCGCCAGACAAGGCCTGTAGAGGTAAAAATTTAGTTTCGGCACCAGGCAACGAAGGCGCGTGAAGGAAACTTCAAGTTTGCGCGATCGCCATGCCGTGGTTCTCCAAGGGAACAGGTGGTGTTGTTAGTCGTCCAATGAAGTAAGTGCGGATGCGCCAAATTCTTTCATTACAGTGTACATTCGAAAACGTGCCTCCGTGATGTAAGCAGTTGTAGGAATGGGGGTCAACGATCGGTCCACTCAGGGCTGCCTTCGCTAGAGCATCAGCTGATTCATCTAACAGAAGGCCCCTGTGCCCAGGAACCCAAATAAATCAAATTGATCTGATATGTTGAGGGATCAGGAATTTTAGTATTCGAAAGAGCTGCGATTCAGTGTATCGGATGAGACTATTCTTCATCGTCGTCTTTCGTTTGCACGTGCGGTTAATTCTAAAAAGCGAGACAAAAAATCAGAGCTAATGAATGCACTTTGTGCGAGCAGAGACTGAAAATGCTCGCTCCAAGCGACGAACTGTCGTGCTTTGCCCCTTCCACAGGCTCTTACTTAAGTTTATATTTATGAAGATTACCACAAAGGGAACTAATTGTTTTCACAGTTGCCAAGGAGATTCAAGTACTACACAAATACGTACCTAGTCGCCGTAATTCACGGCTACGTTGTTGCATAGGTCTAAAGAAATGGGACGTCAAAATTTCGTACCTTTTTGGCGGGACAGCCACGCCACGAAAGTCGCTCCGGAATTTTTTCCGGAAGTGAGCAACACAAGATTGCCGCCGTTTTTAACATACATTTAGTGGACATATAGCGGCACCTAAAGGTGGTTTAAGAAACCTGTTTAATCTAAAAGATTTTGCGCTAGATGTCTCTAGGCGAGACATGTCTCATTTTGCCCCAAGTCTCAATTTGCCCTGCCCTACCCTACGTCTTTTCACCTAATTATGTGTCCTTATGTATGGAGCATGAGAAAAACGTGCGCGAGTACAAGTGAAAAACTGAATATTTCAGTTCTTTTTTCCTGAAAATAGTTCGCCAATTCAACCGCTTGATCTCATCTGTCGTTGCTTGCACAACTACATAAAGAGAAGTTTATTACTCTAAAACATACAATAAAACAGCACTTTCAACCAGGACAAAAATTTTTAAGAGTTCACTTGAATACAATTGTACCCTGACCGCCCAGTTTGGCTCTTAATTAAAAAAATCATGAATAAACGAGAGAGCCCTCTCAACTTCAAATTCAGGGTCACAAAAAAATTACATTCTTGTCACAAGTACAACAGAGACAATATGAAAGAAAAGGGGGGGGGGGGGCAGGCTAGTAGAGTAAAGCACTCATTTCAAGCCTGCCGTACGTGATTACAAAGAATTGTGTTCAGTTTTGCCCTTCATTAAATGGATTGGCCCACTTATTTCGCTGATTTTAATCTTTTACGGCTCCATTTCACTGCAGACAAGGTTTGTTGGTTGCGATTAGATGTGATAACATTATTCTATTTATAATCAATTCTCGAGCACGTGTGTGTTCCCTCTTGCTAGAGCTTTTTATCTCTTTTCACGTCGGTTTTCGTATCACTGCCGGCATAGGTCTCTGCTGGCACATGATGACAGCCTTGTTCCACTTATTGTGCAGTGCATGCGTGTGTTCGCGTCTCGTGCTAGATCTAATGCCATCCCAGTCTAGTGATTGGAAGGTGATCATGTCTCTTTTCACTGATCTCCAAACCGTTCATCCGAAGCGCTGTTTCTTTTTTACGTGTATGTGTCCGCGTTTTCTAGTTTGTATATAGTGCTCTATACTTTTATGTTTGTAACCCCCGTACTGTAATGCCGAATGGCGCTGTGGGTGTCAAATAGGCAAATAAATAAATACCCATTGACGGACGAATGGGTATTCAATTCAATTCCATTCAATTTCATTTATTTCGCAGAAAATTCAGGCTGGCTGCCTGGACTAAAAGCTATAGGTATACAGCTTGACGAGGCCCACGCAGCCAATACAAGGTACAGGGGCAGACTCAGTTCAAAAACATTACTTGCACAGAAAGAAAGGAGCAGATACAGTTGAAAATCTTTACATACACAAAATAAAAAAGCGAACACATAGTCAGGTTACAGTTTTCACAAAACGAGGACAGCCAAAAAGCACAATATCATCATTATTGAAAATACGGAAGTGCAAAAAAACAAATTTGCAAAAACATACAAGGGGACAGCTGTACTTACGCGCGAAGGAGAAGTCAGGAATTATTTCTGAAGAAATAATTCACGCAATGCTTTCTTAGTAGTGTTATTTATATCTTTATATCTATTTAAAATTATTGAAAGATTGTGCTGTAATGCTTGGAACTCATAGTCAGTGCGAAAAGGGGGAATTAACCAAGTGTCTGTGTTGCGAGTATTAACTTTGTTGTCGTTCTGTTTCAATATCTCAGTGCCTTCTCTCATTGACCTAAAGGATAACGACAGATGAAATGAAAGTAATATACGGAATTCATACATACTTCGAATTCTTAACATACTGAACGTCTCAAAAGCTTGCCGTGTGCGGCTTTAGGTAATCAAGATTGGCAATGTGACGTATGGCTTTTTCATGAAGGAGGTAAATTTTTTCTAGGTTGGTTTTAGTAGTTGTCAACCAGACTAATGAGCAAAAACTTATTTGCGACAAATATAGTGCATTATATATTTCAAGCTTTATTTTACCTGGAAGGAATGCGCGGCAACGAGCAATTGCACCTGTCACCAACGAGAGATTATTTGTTAACTTCTCGTCACGCGAATTCCATGTAAGGTTTGAAGAAAATGTTACTCCTAGTATGGTGTGTTCGTGAACAATTTCAATTTCTTCACCACCACAAGTGATGCTTTTTTCTAGGCGAAAATTTTTGTTGCTTGCACAAAATAACAAACCTTTCGTTTTTGCAGGATTAATTTTTTGCAGATTAACATCAGACCATTCATGGAGCGGATTAAGAAGTTGATTACACTTTGTGACTAGTTCATTTACATCAGGACCAGAGAAAAAATTATGCAGTCGTTAGCGCAAATAACGAATTTTATACTTTTTCAATGTTCACAATGCTGCTTATATAGACATTAAATAGAAGAGGGCGTAGTACATTTCCCTGAGGTACGCCTCTGATTATAGGTAGTAGAGATGAGTGGTGCTTTCTAAGACACACACACTGTTGCCTGTCAGCTAAGTAAGATTTTATCAAAGATAAAGGGTTGCCACGAATTCTATAGACTGAGAGCTTATGAGTTAGAATACAATGATCAAGAGAATCGAAAGCCTTTACTAAAGTCTATAAAGAGGCCAAATGTTGTTAGTTTATTTTCAATATTTTGCAGCACGTGTTCATTCAACCCCAGTAAAGCTAGCTCAGTTGAAGGTCCTTTTCTGAAGCCGAACTGTGCACCAGAAATCAGATGATTCTTCACAATGAATCGGTTAAAACGAAAGTGCAATATCTTTTCGAAACCTTTAGCAAACGTGGGTATTATTGATATTTGACGGTAATTTTTTGGCAAGCTTTTATCACCTCCTTTACATACAACTGCCAACCTACACTTCATCAGCTTGACTAGGCACGCTACAGGGCAAAGGCATCTCCCAAATTTCTCCAATCGTGCCGCCGCAATGGAACAGTGGCTATGGTGCAAGGCTGCCGACTCGAAAGGCGTGGGTTCGATCCCCTCCGCTTTGGTCGAATTTCGATGGACGCGAAGTACTAGAGGCCCGTGTGCTGTGCGACGCCAGTGCACGTTAAAGAACCCCAGGTGGTCGAAATTTCCGGAGCCCTTCACTAGAGCGTCCCTCGGCGTGAGTCGATATGGAATGTTAAGTCCGCATAACCAAAACCAAACCAAATCTCTCCAATGAGGCCTGTCTTCTGCCGGCTGCGCCCACCCTGTGCTTGCAAACTTCTAAGCCTCAAGCACCCGCATAACATTCTGCTGCCCCTGCTATGCTTGCCTTCTCTTGGAATTCACTCCGCTACCATTAAGGACCATCGGTTACCTTGTCTTCGATTTATAACTGGCAGTCCTTAAAAGTAACACAATGTATACTGAGCGAGATTTCGATACTGAACTTTTTTTGTGCAAATCGTGTTTCCAAAATTCCGATCGGCGCAGTCTTATCCGCTTTTTGACTTCGGAATTTGAATTTCAATTTCCTCAATCAACGCAGCTCACTTTTAGCTCACCCCATTCGTACACCACGTCATCTGTTTATTTCAAATAGCGTTCAATGCCTTCGTGCTTGTGGTAAAGATTTAACAAGCCTTTCTTCCGGACTGCGAATGAACAACGGAATCTGCTGCCCCAAGCATTTACTAATGAACGCGATGCACTCAGACTTGAAAATTTGGATGAGCCATATTTTACGACTGGCATGTTCTCGGCTCCCTTTTAAGTTTTTTATCCGCATTACAGTTGGACAAAATCATTTCGATTATTGATATTTTAAAAATTGCGTTGCGTTGTACACTATTGAATTTTGCTTCATTTCTATTTCGTGTTCGCCAGCCCCTCATCTAACACCTCGACAAGGGCACTTAAAGGTGTCACGGGTGTCTATTTTCGTGTATGCCGTGATTATTGCATTTAATTCCAACATATCAAATTATATTTCCCCGATGTGCTATGGTAAGTAATTTTTTTAAACTTTTTTCGTTTCCTTTGCGAGCAGTTTGCTGCCCTGGCAACCGTTGATTGCTGACGTCACAAGAGCATACTCGCCTCGCGTCGTCTGCTCTGTGCTGTTCGCTACGTTAGGTGCTTCCACGCACATTGACGGTGATAGCCGCCCAAAATGTTTCTTTTAGCTGTGTGAAATAACATGCATTTGTGAGTTTCTTTTTAGCAGGCCTTCATAATATTTCGTTAGCTTAGTGATCCTTGCGAAAGTGTACTTGTTCGTGGCGCCAGTCTTCGGATTGCGGAAACAGATATAGATGGGCTCCTGCTGTAATATTTGCACTTAGAAGCCTTTTATTCGTATGTTATTGGTGTGCTCTCTATAGCAGTCAACTGCTCAAGCATGTAAAAAGCGGCATGAGCCATGCATGCTTCTGCCTGTATGCCGCGAAGAAGGTAGCGGTGGCGTCCCGTCGCTGGTTACCAAGTTCTTGCCTGGTACTACTTGGTTCGTTAAATAAACTTAAATTATAATAAACTTAAATAAACTTAATGCTTGCAGCACGAAAGCAGCACAGAAAAGTGCTGAATTCGACGGCTTCACAGCAGCATGCCCGCTTAAATAGCTACGAGTGCGTCTGTCAGTGGAATATACGTTATTTGAGGCTGGTAGACCGCATTTGCAAAATCAAGCCGCTGGAAACCCAGCAGGCGTCCAACTGCTCCTTCTCACAAGGCTATATTACTTTTTTTCTGCTGATTGCAGTTAGGCAAACAACTCGTGTATTCGCTATATCAGTGCTTCGAAATAAAAGTACACCATTTAGCATTTACTGCGCGTGTGCAAAGTTCGCCTAAGAATGCGACGATTACGATAACTGCTGCACCGCGCTGAGGTTGGTTACATAGCTGTGCACAAATAATACTGCTGGTTTCCATGGCATAAAACGCAAGATGGTTTTTCTTATCTCAAATATTTACTGTTTCTTTTTGCTCATTTAAACACCACGATAACACTGCAGTGAGCGCCAGAGATAGGGTCAACTGCACAAGGAACGCTTCGCTTAAGACCGTGGCGCTTCTCGCTTGTTGGATCTGCTTCCACCGATGTCACCAATACTTGACGCTAAATCGCTTTATTTAGCAATGCGTTCGGTCACCATTTACAATAATGAAAACAGCCCAATTTGTTCTCCACAGTCGAGTGGAACGACTGCTGCCACTGCCTAGCTTCAGCACAAGCTCTGATAGACCGGAACACATCGGCACTTCCCGTTTATTGTAGACGCTTCCTGCGATATAAGCAATCGTCGATTTGAGGTTTTTGTACCTATAACTACGCTCGACAGCCATTTGGATGCGCTAAGAGTTGTGAATTTCTTCTGCGCAATCGCCGAAATCGCACGCACGACTCCTAATCACTTCCTATACGACTCGTCGAAAAAGGGGCTGTCCCTCGTCGGCTGAAATTTGAGAATGCGGAAAAAGATCACCGCTGACTTCTCTTAAACTGCAAAGACATGAAATGCAGCCGCCCGTTTCGGTTTTTCTTACAGGGATAATGTAGACACAAGCGCAGTTATCGATGCAGTCGCCTCACCGGGCGGGAGGCTTTCGCTGGGCCGCAAGCTCGAGCGACATCGGCAAGCGACTAGCAACACCGTAGCGCGATGTTTTTCCCGTGGCGCGTGCCTCACCGCTTTGTACTATGCACAGGCACCCAGTGAAAGCAAATCTTCATTGGTGCACGTACGCCGCGTATGTCACCTTGACTAGCATATGATCAGGTTTCCCATTAACTTTATAAATTTTTAAGTTTAAAGAACGGTGTAGCAACTGCATGAGAGGTGAATATATTTAAGGTCAAATCCAATGATTATTTAGCCGCATTCCGTTAAGGGTGGATTTTTATTATTGAGGGCATTCCCTACTAAGTGTGTGACTTCAATTTATAATTTCTATCAACAACAAGCAAGCAAAAAGCTGTGAACCGTAAACAATACGCTCGCGCACAGCCTGGAGGGCTGTTTTGCGTGATAACAGCGACGATGCTCCTCTTGACTTTTGCGTGCTGCAGCGCTGTGCCAAACAGGCATCGCTGACACATGAACAATACTAACCTGAAATTTACAGCTGTTTGGCCATGCACATCTAAGTGCGTGACTTCAATTTATAATTTCGATCAACAACAAGTAAGCAAAAAGCTGCGAACCGTAAACAATACGCTCGCGCACAGCCTAGAGGGCTGTTTTGCGTGATAACAGCGACGATGCTCCTCTTGACTTTTGCGTGCTGCAGCGCTGTGCCAAACAGGCATCGCTGACACATGAACAATACTAACCTGAAATTTACAGCTGTTTGGCCATGCACATCTAAGTGCGTGACTTCAATTTATAATTTCAATCAACAACAAGTAAGCAAAAAGCTGTGAACCGTAAACAATACGCTCGCGCACAGCCTAGAGGGCTGTTTTGCGTGATAACAGCGACGATGCTCCTCTTGACTTTTGCGTGCTGCAGCGCTGTGCCAAACAGGCATCGCTGACACATGAACAATACTAACCTGAAATTTACAGCTGTTTGGCCATGCACATCTAAGTGCGTGACTTCAATTTATAATTTCAATCAACAACAAGTAAGCAAAAAGCTGTGAACCGTAAACAATACGCTCGCGCACAGCCTAGAGGGCTGTTTTGCGTGATAACAGCGACGATGCTCCTCTTGACTTTTGCGTGCTGCAGCGCTGTGCCAAACAGGCATCGCTGACACATGAACAATACTAACCTGAAATTTACAGCTGTTTGGCCATGCACATCTAAGTGCGTGACTTCAATTTATAATTTCAATCAACAACAAGTAAGCAAAAAGCTGCGAACCGTAAACAATACGCTCGCGCACAGCCTAGAGGGCTGTTTTGCGTGATAACAGCGACGATGCTCCTCTTGACTTTTGCGTGCTGCAGCGCTGTGCCAAACAGGCATCGCTGACACATGAACAATACTAACCTGAAATTTACAGCTGTTTGGCCATGCACATCTAAGTGCGTGACTTCAATTTATAATTTCAATCAACAACAAGTAAGCAAAAAGCTGCGAACCGTAAACAATACGCTCGCGCACAGCCTAGAGGGCTGTTTTGCGTGATAACAGCGACGATGCTCCTCTTGACTTTTGCGTGCTGCAGCGCTGTGCCAAACAGGCATCGCTGACACATGAACAATACTAACCTGAAATTTACAGCTGTTTGGCCATGCACATCTAAGTGCGTGACTTCAATTTATAATTTCAATCAACAACAAGTAAGCAAAAAGCTGCGAACCGTAAACAATACGCTCGCGCACAGCCTAGAGGGCTGTTTTGCGTGATAACAGCGACGATGCTCCTCTTGACTTTTGCGTGCTGCAGCGCTGTGCCAAACAGGCATCGCTGACACATGAACAATACTAACCTGAAATTTACAGCTGTTTGGCCATGCACATCTAAGTGCGTGACTTCAATTTATAATTTCAATCAACAACAAGTAAGCAAAAAGCTGCGAACCGTAAACAATACGCTCGCGCACAGCCTAGAGGGCTGTTTTGCGTGATAACAGCGACGATGCTCCTCTTGACTTTTGCGTGCTGCAGCGCTGTGCCAAACAGGCATCGCTGACACATGAACAATACTAACCTGAAATTTACAGCTGTTTGGCCATGCACATCTAAGTGCGTGACTTCAATTTATAATTTCAATCAACAACAAGTAAGCAAAAAGCTGCGAACCGTAAACAATACGCTCGCGCACAGCCTAGAGGGCTGTTTTGCGTGATAACAGCGACGATGCTCCTCTTGACTTTTGCGTGCTGCAGCGCTGTGCCAAACAGGCATCGCTGACACATGAACAATACTAACCTGAAATTTACAGCTGTTTGGCCATGCACATCTAAGTGCGTGACTTCAATTTATAATTTCAATCAACAACAAGTAAGCAAAAAGCTGTGAACCGTAAACAATACGCTCGCGCACAGCCTAGAGGGCTGTTTTGCGTGATAACAGCGACGATGCTCCTCTTGACTTTTGCGTGCTGCAGCGCTGTGCCAAACAGGCATCGCTGACACATGAACAATACTAACCTGAAATTTACAGCTGTTTGGCCATGCACATCTAAGTGCGTGACTTCAATTTATAATTTCAATCAACAACAAGTAAGCAAAAAGCTGCGAACCGTAAACAATACGCTCGCGCACAGCCTAGAGGGCTGTTTTGCGTGATAACAGCGACGATGCTCCTCTTGACTTTTGCGTGCTGCAGCGCTGTGCCAAACAGGCATCGCTGACACATGAACAATACTAACCTGAAATTTACAGCTGTTTGGCCATGCACATCTAAGTGCGTGACTTCAATTTATAATTTCAATCAACAACAAGTAAGCAAAAAGCTGCGAACCGTAAACAATACGCTCGCGCACAGCCTAGAGGGCTGTTTTGCGTGATAACAGCGACGATGCTCCTCTTGACTTTTGCGTGCTGCAGCGCTGTGCCAAACAGGCATCGCTGACACATGAACAATACTAACCTGAAATTTACAGCTGTTTGGCCATGCACATCTAAGTGCGTGACTTCAATTTATAATTTCAATCAACAACAAGTAAGCAAAAAGCTGCGAACCGTAAACAATACGCTCGCGCACAGCCTAGAGGGCTGTTTTGCGTGATAACAGCGACGATGCTCCTCTTGACTTTTGCGTGCTGCAGCGCTGTGCCAAACAGGCATCGCTGACACATGAACAATACTAACCTGAAATTTACAGCTGTTTGGCCATGCACATCTAAGTGCGTGACTTCAATTTATAATTTCAATCAACAACAAGTAAGCAAAAAGCTGCGAACCGTAAACAATACGCTCGCGCACAGCCTAGAGGGCTGTTTTGCGTGATAACAGCGACGATGCTCCTCTTGACTTTTGCGTGCTGCAGCGCTGTGCCAAACAGGCATCGCTGACACATGAACAATACTAACCTGAAATTTACAGCTGTTTGGCCATGCACATCTAAGTGCGTGACTTCAATTTATAATTTCAATCAACAACAAGTAAGCAAAAAGCTGCGAACCGTAAACAATACGCTCGCGCACAGCCTAGAGGGCTGTTTTGCGTGATAACAGCGACGATGCTCCTCTTGACTTTTGCGTGCTGCAGCGCTGTGCCAAACAGGCATCGCTGACACATGAACAATACTAACCTGAAATTTACAGCTGTTTGGCCATGCACATCTAAGTGCGTGACTTCAATTTATAATTTCAATCAACAACAAGTAAGCAAAAAGCGGCGAACCGTAAACAATACGCTCGCGCACAGCCTAGAGGGCTGTTTTGCGGGATAACAGCGACGATGCTCCTCTTGACTTTTGCGTGCTGCAGCGCTGTGCCAAACAGGCATCGCTGACACATGAACAATACTAACCTGAAATTTACAGCTGTTTGGCCATGCACATCTAAGTGCGTGACTTCAATTTATAATTTCAATCAACAACAAGTAAGCAAAAAGCTGCGAACCGTAAACAATACGCTCGCGCACAGCCTAGAGGGCTGTTTTGCGTGATAACAGCGACGATGCTCCTCTTGACTTTTGCGTGCTGCAGCGCTGTGCCAAACAGGCATCGCTGACACATGAACAATACTAACCTGAAATTTACAGCTGTTTGGCCATGCACATCTAAGTGCGTGACTTCAATTTATAATTTCAATCTACAACAAGTAAGCAAAAAGCTGTGAGCCGTAAACAATACGCTCGAGCACAGCCTAGAGGGCTGTTTTGCGTGATAACAGCGACGATGCTCCTCTTGACTTTTGCGTGCTGCAGCGCTGTGCCAAACAGGCATCGCTGACACATGAACAATACTAACCTGAAATTTACAGCTGTTTGGCCATGCACATCTAAGTGCGTGACTTCAATTTATAATTTCATTCAACAACAAGTAAGTAAAAAGCGGCGAACCGTAAACAATACGCTCGCGCACAGCCTAGAGGGCTGTTTTGCGGGATAACAGCGACGATGCTCCTCTTGACTTTTGCGTGCTGCAGCGCTGTGCCAAACAGGCATCGCTGACACATGAACAATACTAACCTGAAATTTACAGCTGTTTGGCCATGCACATCTAAGTGCGTGACTTCAATTTATAATTTCAATCAACAACAAGTAAGCAAAAAGCTGCGAACCGTAAACAATACGCTCGCGCACAGCCTAGAGGGCTGTTTTGCGTGATAACAGCGACGATGCTCCTCTTGACTTTTGCGTGCTGCAGCGCTGTGCCAAACAGGCATCGCTGACACATGAACAATACTAACCTGAAATTTACAGCTGTTTGGCCATGCACATCTAAGTGCGTGACTTCAATTTATAATTTCAATCTACAACAAGTAAGCAAAAAGCTGTGAGCCGTAAACAATACGCTCGAGCACAGCCTAGAGGGCTGTTTTGCGTGATAACAGCGACGATGCTCCTCTTGACTTTTGCGTGCTGCAGCGCTGTGCCAAACAGGCATCGCTGACACATGAACAATACTAACCTGAAATTTACAGCTGTTTGGCCATGCACATCTAAGTGCGTGACTTCAATTTATAATTTCAATCTACAACAAGTAAGCAAAAAGCTGTGAGCCGTAAACAATACGCTCGCACACAGCCTAGAGGGCTGTTTTGCGTGATAACAGCGACGATGCTCCTCTTGACTTTTGCGTGCTGCAGCGCTGTGCCAAACAGGCATCGCTGACACATGAACAATACTAACCTGAAATTTACAGCTGTTTGGCCATGCACATCGACAGGGCAAATGACCTTTGCACCGAATACTTTACTCAAAATGACTCGTCGTTTACCCATAATCACAAAGTGAACGAAGAAGAAGAAGAAGAAGTTGAAGTTTATTCCTTTCTTACAAAGGAGGAGCAGGGACTAAAAGCTGTGGCGACAGCTAGACAATGGTCCCGGCTCCTTTACATACCCGGCAGTACAGGAGGAAAAGCGACGGCCATACATACAACAAACATACATACATACAAAGCAAAAGTAAATAAATCAACACTTCGCAGGCCACCTATGCACATCATGCAAAAATGACAAAATAAAATGCGATGCGATGAAAAGGTCATAGATAATCATACAAAGAATGGTGCATAATAATCAGAAAGATTGCATCTGAAATTCTCAAGGAAAAGAATTCTCCCGGCAGTATTCCCTAATTTCTTGTTTTGATTTTCGGGTTATGTCAAAATTTTCTTCGTTTAATCTGTTAAGCAGAATTGGAAGGCTATAACATAAAGATTGATTCACATAGCAGGGTCTTGGTGTTGGGGTAAACGAAATTTCTCTGTGTCTTGTGTCACGGCAGCTGGCGTTTTCTCTGAGTTGTGCAAGCAAAATGATGAGGTTGTCGGGGTGTTTTAGGTGAGATTTGTAACATGATAGTAGTCTATTAGTATATAACGCAAATATTGGAAGGATTTCATACTTTACAAAAATATTCCTGGTGGGAGAAAAGAGTGGTACATTAGCAATACATCTCACTGCTTTTTTCTGAAGCAGATGTATCTTGTTAAGATTTGTTATGCCTGTTGTGCCCCACACTATGTTACAATATTGCAAATGAGAAAGTACTAACGCATTGTAAAGTATGATCTTTACCCTTATTGGAAGAATGCACCTAAACCGCGCAAGTATACCAAGGGCTGAGGCGACCTTTGAAAGTATGTAATCAATATGTGTATTCCAAGTTAAATAGCTTGAAAAGGTAACTCCCAGTGTTTTTACGGAACAACGAGCTCTATAGGCTGGCTATTGAATACGGCTTTGATAGGTCGCGATATTTTCTTTCCCTTAGGACGGAACAACATATTTTAATCTTCACTGGATTTATTCGTACATAATTTCCTTCTATCCATAAAGTGAGCTGAATAAGTGCATTGTTTGTTCGTTTTTCGACGTCTGTTTCGGAAGTACCTGTGATAAAGAAAGATGTGTCATCAGCATATGATACTACATGAGCGCTACTTGTGCTGTAGCAAATATCATTTATATAAATTAAAAACAGTAATGGCCCAAGTATGCTTCCTTGAGGCACTCCAGATGTTATAGGCAGAGTAGAAGAAGTTAGCGCTGCACCACATACACCATACCTATTTAATTTAAAAGGACATTAAGATTAATGAGGTAAAATGCCTTATTAAAATCGATATAAATACCAATAGCGAGTTTATTTTCTCTAAATGCCTGTATTATAATTTTTTTTTTGTGTTAGAAGTGCCGTTTCAGTAGACCTATGCTTCCTAAAGCCATGCTGAAAGTGAAGTAATAAGCGATTGTAATCAAAATATGAAGTTAATCTGGTATAGATTATTTTCTCAATGCCCTTAGAGAGAACAGGAAGTACGGAAATCGGTCGATAGTTATTGAGTAAATTTTTATCTCCACGCTTAAATCGGGAGGGAAAGCCTCAGGGTGCTTGGCAACGTTTCGCCAAGAGGTATTTTTCTCGTTTGGCCTGAGCGTTCATTATGAGCGGGGTTTCAATAGGGTCATCCTTCCAAGAAGGATGGCCCTGTGTGGAGGAGAAGAGTGTAAAGTGGGAATGCTGTTAGGATGGGGAAGGTGAACCTTGTCTAGGCATGATGGCTGCTAATGAGAATTAAACTGTTAATTAACGCTAGGTGAATACGAGGACACTCATTTTACACAACTTCACTGTTTCAGGGCTGCGTTTTACAACGATCTTTCTGGCTCACATGTAGATCCAGGAGCGGGTATGGTATGCGAAAAACATTAGTGGTGTTACTCTGCTGAAATTTGTGTAACCTCTTATAAAAACGAAACTAATTAACAAGCGCCTCCCATTGAGCCACCAGCGCGTTATAAAATCGTTATCTGCGATAAAAAAGAACATTAATATTAAACCGGTCCCTCTTGTTCTAACCTCTATTTTTTTATTTCCGTGAACGATAAAGGAGAGGTTGGTGCTGAATATCGGCTCCGGCTTCTCCTTTTCTCTAATTCATAGGAACCACTTAGTCCGACGATGTACAGTTCAACATAACAAACATATAAAGCAAAATAGAACCGTCAGGAGAAGTAGCATTAACGAGCGAACAAAAACGCCTTGAATATTAAGAGAGCAGCACACAATACAATATGCATAGGAAATATGAGTAAGCAAGGAAAGAAGAACAAAATTAAGCTTATTCCCAAGATACTTAGTAATAGTAAATAACAAATCTATTGCAATCTTCTATTGCAATCTTCTATTGCAAAATCTATTGCAATCTTCAGCAAACACAACAAAAGCCAATAGCAAAGATATTGAAGCTCTCACGCACGGAGGGGTAAGAGCTCCAGCATTGAGTCCAATTCTACTAGGCTAGTATTTCCCAAGGATGCTGCTGTCCTCAAGCAATGCTTTCAATGGCACAAATGCTCGCTTTTGAAGTTCACCTGTCGGCCACGTGCCTAAGAGCTTTCGTAACCTTAAGGCTCTCTTTTCAAGAGCGCTCATGTCTCCATTTAATTTCGACCCGACCTTGTCGTGCACTCGGCAATCAAAGAATAGGTGACCCAAACCCTCATTTTCTTGGCCGCACGCACAGCTTGCCATGTTCCGCGGCCAATTCTATGAAGAAAGTGCGCTTCGTGTAAGCCGTTCCTAAACGCAAGCGGTGAAAGAGGGTTTTTGAAATTCTACCGATAGATAATGGAATATTAAACCACAGCAACGGATCGATGAAAGGTTTTCCTTTTAGTTTAGTATAGATCTTTGCCAACACGCCAAAGTTTTAGTTCTGCACTAAAACTGACTGAACGGTCACCGCCTGTAACGGGAACTGCAGGCATAAAGTTCGAGGCACGCATGGCTTAATCCTCGTGTCTATGAATTTTTGCTTCAAAAGCAGCGGCACGTTCATTTGTATCACGCAATACGGTTGATCTTGCCGCGCAGCACAATTGCTGCTAGATTTTGGAATGCATGTTACACACTGCTTCATAGCTCTGATGTTCATATTTTCGGATGACCTGCGTTGGACGTCGAGTTATCGGCCGTCGCGGACTCAGCTCATCCGCCCGAATCGTTCTGCCCGCCAAAAAAAAAAATATTGCACGTGCACAGGGGTCCAGTGAATATCAAACAAATATTATCAAACAACAAATATTATATCAAACAAATGAATATCAAACAAGATATTTATTAGTCAGGCAGCTAAATCTGTCTCCCGTGTCACTTCATCCGTCCAACGATGCGCTCAACTCAGGTGAAGAGGAATAGGAAAAGCGTGACGCTCCGGCGCGCATGCGCAAGGGGTGCTCACTGTGCAGCGCGCTTCCACTCGCCTCGCACCCTTCTG